>JAYEVJ010000143.1:0-102481 GCA_036346265.1 Melocanna baccifera | reverse complement strand
GACACTGGGTAATTTTTATGAACTTAATGAACCTTGTCTGAAACTTGAATGATACTTGCATGAAACTTGATGAAACTTAATGATACTTTCGTGAAACTTGATGAAACTTGCATGAAACTTGATGATACTAGCATGAAACTTGATAAAAAAAATGATAATGAAATTTCATGAAACCAGAGAGTACTATATTGAACTTAATGAAACTCAAAAAGGACGGTGGAGTTTTTTTTATGAATTTTAATAAAAACTTGTCTAAAACTTGAATGACACTAATAATACTTATGTGAAACTTGATGAAATTGATATGAATTTGCTTGAAATTTTTTAATGAAACTTAATGAAAACTTGTCTTAAACTTGAATGGCACTAATGAAAGGCCCCCGAATTAGCATGAAACTTAAATGAAAACAAATGAAACTTAGGCTCTTAGGCTCAAGTCCACTGAATTGAAGAGAATCAAATCTAGGTCACAAGGACACCGAAAACCCTAAACCCTAAATTACTACTTGCTCTGAGGATCTAAGTTGTGAGGACTTCGATCTATTCTCACATGTCCTAACAAAGCAAGTCAAGTAAGGATCGAGCTAGAACAACCACAAACAACAAATCACACATCAACCTCAAGAACAACCAAAGCAAGACAAGAACACAAATAAAGATATGATTGAGACAATGCTCTGACTAATTTAGTAGAGAAAGATGCTTAAGGGGTGCAAATGGGTTGGGTTAATCCTAACCGATCCGGTGTTGAATCCGGTACCGATTCGGTGTTGATGCTTATAGGGAATTTGGTATCCAGTCGGATTCGAATTCGGTATCGGATAGTTCATGTCAGATTTGGTAACGAAATCGGGAGAACTGCTATCCGACCGAATAGTGTTGGTATCCGGATATCGGATAATTATCCGGTTGGATATTCAGATAACAGTTATTTTGCATGGAGGCACTCATGTCAAATATTATTTAGTGTAACAGTTATTTTGCATAGGTTTTCTTTTCTACAATGTACTTGTTGAAGGTTGATGGTATTGTAGTTTCTCATATTCTATTTACTGATATTGGTAAATGCTTTTTTAATAATATTATCGCATTTACTACAAGTTCACAGTGAGGAAGCTGTATACTAACTTCAATGCCTTATTGGAGGAAATTTGGGAACAGTGAGAAATTTGTTACAAGGGAAAATTCCTAATGCACCCTTGCAATCACCCTATTTTTTTCAACAATGCATCATCTAATAATTTGGTCCATTAATTGTTATGTTGAATTTGTGTCGTGTTAGATTGTTGGTTAATGAATTATATATTAATTTACCATTTATGTTGAACTTGTATTGTGCCGAGAACTTATGTTGAATGTATCGTTTTGTATGAGCGTGCTATCCGTTTATATTATCTGTTATCTGATTCGAATCTGTCAAGTATCCGCTCCGATGTTACCGTTTCTGAAAATTCGCATATTCCGAATTCGTATTTGTATCCGAGTTGACCACCGTATTCGATCATCAATCCGGAAAAAATATAGATTAGGATATGATATAAGCAATATCCATCTGAATCTAACCCGATTGCACCCCTAGATGCTTACAAGCTCATAGATGTTTACAAGGTGCAGCCACATTACCACCCTTTCCCTCTCAAACTCTCTTGCGACCATAGAAAGAGACAAAGGTGAAGGATGAAATCCTTGCCCTACCACCTCCTTTCCTACCACTAAATAACTAGCACACACATCCCTAATGAGTCCAACCCATTAAGGAAACCGGGGAACTTGTTAACCCCAACTAACACAGATTTTATACACTCGCATGCGCTTTTCAATGCACACACAAGACAACCTGTAAACACACCTACAAATACTTTAGGAATTGATCTACTTGCAATTTTAGCTCTACTTGACATAATCCATTTCTCCTTTGCACCTCCCTGCGCCACGGTTTTGATGAAGTCACCAATTCTAGTATTTGGCCAGCTGCCAAAATACCCCGACAAAGCTTCCAATGCACATTCCCTTGGTGCATTTGCCCATAGTGCCCAATAACTAGCCATCATGTCTTCACGTAATTGGTCTCCCCCAAATCGCCTCTACATGCATCAGCCTCATCACTTGCTGCAACACATGCACCAACTCACCTCACCACGATTTTTTTCTTCTCTGTGCTCCCGCTTGAGCCACATAATCTTAGCCGAACTTACATGACCACTCAGAACCTCGGCTCCCACCCTAGTCTCGGTCCAATGCCACTAACTGCTACATCCTCCAAACCATCTGCATATCTAGAACCCAAGCAACCATACCGAGCTCAAGTTCCATGCACTTGGTTTACATCAATCAAACCAATGTATCATACAATGCAATTCAACCCTGACCATATACCAAAGATCAACCCAAGACCAATCTCCCAAAAATGCCCAAAATCCAAAAATTTAATTCTTAGCCGGTCGATCGCCACCACCATGCTAGTCGACCGCCCCAACAAATGGCTAAGTTCTCAAACAAGACTGCTGTGGACTTTTCGGTAAAACTCTATCTAGTTTTGTGTCGCACTCCATTTTCAGTGCAAACGCATCCCAAATGATTCCTCACAAAGTGTTTTGTCTAAGAAATCCAAATTTTCACAAAAATGCATTTGGGCTGGTCTGACCATGCACCCCATGCCGATCAGACCGGAATGCCCCATTTTTTACCAAGTTCATACCGACCAATCTGACCAGCCCTGTAGGGCAATTAGACCAGCCATACACTGCGGTCTGACCCCCTATAAACCGATCAGACTGTCCCCAACTTCCAGAACTAAAAATGGAGGAGCTTTTTGTAAAACCAAAATTCAACTCAATGAATGTGCTAATTGTTCATCATAAAATAACCAGTGCCATATCACGTGGTCTCTTAGGGAGGAAAGGGACTTCACTATTGAGGGGATTCTATGCGGAAAGCATCTGTAAGCTACCTTTTGAACCTGCGTTGATAGCAAACATCAATATTTTCTAAGGAGAAGGAATAGTTCCAAAAGGCAGTTTTGAAAATTTTGTTGATTCCGTATTGTACCTTCTTAATGCCCTTGGGCTGCTTACGCTTCTTTCTGCACATGCCCAGTGCAGGCTTGAAGGCAGGTCTATGCTTTGGAACAGCCGATTTATGCTTCAGCACTGTCTGACTTGTAGGCGACTATGTATGAGCGAGTCTTTGTCTTTCAAGGGCAAACACCTCTTCTTTTTTGGTGGAATAGATACAAAATCAGAGTCAAAACAAGGAGAGTCCATGTCCCTACAAACACAATGCAAAATGATCATAGTAAGTTTTAGATAGTTTGACAAAGTATGGAAGCAAAAATTTCAGCAGTTTCGTGAAGTTCCAGAGAGTATTGAGACAAGTATCATAAAGTTTCAACGCAAAAATTTGGAGGTTCTAAAGCCGCAGGTATCATAGAGTTTTGCCAACAAATATGCATAAAAGCAAAAAGGAAATAGTGATCTACAGCACTAGTAAGAACAACAGTTGCAGCCTTCATGTAAGCAAGGCTACCATAAAATCAACATTCCACAAGCATGGGCACTCGTGGCCTATGGAACCTCCATTGCTGCATGTACTGTTGTCATACCAGTATGACTTTTCCGCTAAACCAAATACACGTACTCCATGTTGGATTTTCAAATCACCTAAGCAGCAAAATCTGATTGGAGGCAAAAGCAAATTGATTCTCAAATTTTGACTATATGAAACCTAGGGAAAGCAAATCAAACAAAGCAATAAAAAAATTGGGCGAGAAATCCAATCTGAGCAACCTCTGTATACGAATGGGAACGCAGGTGTCGGGGCAATGTTGGCTGGATTTGGCCACGGAGGAGCGCGTCAAGGAGGAGGAGAAGCACGCCAATGAGGATAGGGATAAGCAGGAGGAGTGCGCCGATGAGGATGGGTAGGAGGAGGAGGAGAGCACCGATGAGCACGGGGAGGGTGAGGAGGAGAACGCTGATGAGGACGTGGAGGAGGAGGAGGGCGCTAACGAGGACAGGGAGGAGGAGGGCACCACCACGCACAGCCCCCGGTGCCAGCCCATGTAAGCTAACATTGTGGACAAGGTTGCCCGCAGCCGTCGAAGCGGCATAGGTGCCATGACCATTGGCATCTCGGGGCGACAAGATCTCGCCACTGAGTTGGGTCTTGTCGACAGCGTACCACCGCGCGCCGAACCCTAACCCTTGGGCCCAAATGAGTCGCCGGTCTGGCAGATACCCTTCCACTTTGGAGGTGGGGGTCCATACCCATCATCCTCAAAGCTTGGTGATTCCAGCCAAATGCCTACAAGGTGAAACTGTCCATTTTCACATTGCACATCCTGGTAGACCACTGAAACTAGATTTTACCAAGGTAGAGGAGAAAAGGTTAAAAGAAGGAATATCTATAGCAAATGGTGTGCTTTTCAAAAATTGAAGTGAGCCAACCGATTTATTGCATGAACACAGAATATATTAGTTTGAATGACGCATATGTGCATGTACAATGATGACATGAAAGTAGCTGTCATATAATCAAGCTATAAAGAATAGTTTATATGAGCCTCAGTTAATAGCAATGGTAACCAAACTGGAATTTGGCATACAGAATTGAAGCCAACAAATGGCGGACAATTATCCCCAAACAGCAAGTTCGATCCTCAAAATAAGGAAATTACAGAATGGAGTAGTAGGCTAGTAGCACTAGCAGTGATGCAGTTAGTCTCTGTTCCAATCAGTTTTAGTCTCTGATGGAAATTACAGAATGGAGTAGTCCCGCAAAATTACTAATTTAATACTTCACATCTAATTTGTCAGGTCGCTACGCCACTACAATCTAAAACTATATATCAATAATCTGGACAAAACTAAAGCGTTGTTATGCGGATCGAGAAAGGCAAGTTTTGCTATTTAAGTAGCGCTCAGTTTAGCGATGATTTATAGCTTTTTTTTACTGTTGCTAGCTTATTTTTTTACTGTACCTGAGTTGACTTATTTGGTATAATTAAATTTTAAAAAATATAAAAATAGAAAAAAAAACATGTTAACCTATCACAGACAGTGTAAAAGAATACGAGAAAAAAAAGCCAAAAAGCAAAAATCTAAAAACAGAAAAATGAAATCTTGAATAGTGAAAAAAGCAAAAACTAGTAGAAGCTAGCTTAAAAGCTAAAATAAGCACATTCGTGAAAATAACTCACGAAAATGTGTGAGGTTGCTCAGAATGCAGTAGCAAAAGAGAGGCAGGCATCTTGCTGTGCAGAACAGGGCGGTCCCGAGTGCCGAGTGGCTAAAAAGTTTTTTTTGCTACAAAGACCATGGCATGGCACACTTTGCCAAAAAAAAAAGTATATCAAAGTGAGGCTTCCAACCAAGCATATGTTTTGCAATTTTTATAAATTTTTATACTATTTTTTTCTTATTTTTCGACTCATAAAAACTAACAGTCATTACAATACTTTTATAGTTATAATACACAAAACACAATACACAAAAAAAAAACATAAGCCTCGTTTTATAAGCCCTTTGGAGCAGGAACTAGACCGAACCAGGCTGGTCCTGGATTTTTCTCGTTGGGCCTCCAGTTATTAAAAAAAACTATTATTCAGAGTTCTGGAAACACTCATGTAACTTATTTTGCATCATTTACAGCCAATGCAAATTATCTCAGTTTGAACAATCCAGATATTTATTTTCTTCACTAATTACAATGGAGAACATAAAAAAGAATCTTAAGAATAGTTGTTGACCGCATGTTAATAAATGCATTTCAAATAAAATTTCATATATCCCTATCTTCTTTCTGTTACTTTCATCACTTCCATATGCAACATCAAGCGTAGTTAAGCGGCATAGATATACATATACCCATATGATTATTAAAAACTAGTCCTGTCGATGCTCTAGTATCGATCTTATATAATATTTATTGGATTCAGGGGAAAACTCTCAAGGCGGTGAAAGTGAACACACGAGTAAGGACACACGAATTTTTATACAGGTTCGGACTTTCTCCTGAGAGAATAACAACCATATGTCTTGTGTGATTACTGCTATGAAAATTGGCTCAAGTACAGTGCAAGGAGATTATAAACTAGATTACACCCCCACTGGGTCCTATCACTCACACTACCCTCCTCCTCTCTACAAAACATATCCCTTGTATAGTCAAGAACAGTGGCGCTTGCTCCTTGCCCAAGAGGTGTCTTGTTACTTCGGGAGTTAACCGCTGGACGACGGTTGATGTCAACGAGATGTAGGAGTGGTTCGCCGTAGGACAGTTGTTTGGCAGAAAGACGGAGATGAGATCATGTGCGGTTATGGTATATAGGTGCATGCTTAACTGCCTTGTCAAACCGTCCCACTACGGGAGTGGGTCAGTTGCTAACTTGGACAGTTGGACTTTACCAAATGATCGTAGGAGAAGCTTACAACTAGATAGTCATAGAAGGACTTACAACTAGAAAGTCGTAGCAAAGCTTTACGACTAGGTAGTCGTAGAAGGACTTACAACTAGAAAGTCGTAGCAAGACTCACGTCGTAGTAAGGCCTACGACTAGGTAGTCGTAGAAAGGCCTACAGAGTGATCACAGTGGGTTTTGTGACTATCTGATGAATTTTCTTCCTTATCGCCAAGGGGTATATCCGAGGAATATGATGATGTAATAAACTAGAGGATTATTTTCTCCTCATCATCTAGCCCCCGAACCTCAAGTGAAAATGACTTACATGTGTAAGAAGTAGTCAAAGTTGACTGAAATCATGGCCTTTTGACTAGAAGTACACTTGGATAGGAAGGTAATTTCACTTGAGTTGATAAACAGACTCCAGATGGACTCTTAAATAGACCTCATAAATATGTCCACCATTCGTTTCCCAAGAAAACAGCTTCAACTTTCGAGGTAGATAGCCGAAGCTATCGATAAAAGGCGGTGCTTGGATGGCCCTTTGGCTTTCACCTTCGTCTTCATTCCCGTTTGAGCTTCCTGCCGAACAAGTTGCTTTCCACTTTCAAATATCCTCCAGAATTCAAATTTCTTAGTGAAGAAAAGATGGCGATGCAAACTGCGAATTGGGCGCTGTCGGAGATGGACAGCTCCAAGCTGAAGGAACTAGAGAGAGTTGAGTACATTCTGCCGGGCAACAGTGGCCATCGGGAGAGATCGGTCAAATCCCGGTTTTTCAAGCCTTTTGTGAGTGCGGCTTCAGACTCCCTGCTCATCCTTTCCTCACTGCCGTTCTGGAGTACTTCAAAATCGAGCTGGTGAACTTGGTTCCCAACTTGATTACCATGTTGAGCGTCTTGACATATATGTGCGAAGCGTATCTGGGTATTCCAGCGGATTTGGAGCTTTTCCGCTACTACCATGAATTGAGCTGTCAAACTGGGATCACCGGTAACTGCGAATTCAAGCTCCACATCGGCAAGTTTGATGCCTACATCCCAATGTTCATGAAGTTGTCGTAGGCATTGTGTAAGAAGAAGTGGTTTTACTGGGAAACCACGAGTAAAGACAACCTCTCCTTTGTGGGTAAGGGAGCCGAGAAGAATACTTCCTAGAACTCTGTCCCAAAAGACATCATGAGGATAGCTCCCTATATCTCAGCGATCAAGGAGCTGAGGGACAAAGGTCTGATGGGTTGGCATGTAGTCAAGGACTACATCACACGCCGTATTAGCCCTTTGAAGAGGTGAGAACATCCCATGTGGATGTACTCTGGTGCTTCCGATGCAACCAGAGACTATGAACACGGTAAGTGTGATTGTTATTACAAAGTTAAATTCTTCTCTTTCTGAGAGTAACTCTGGATTTTACATTCTAATTTTGGTTTGAATGGAAAATACCTTGACCTGGGCGAGATCAACGTCTGGGTCAAA
Source organism: Melocanna baccifera (assembly GCA_036346265.1). Taxonomy (NCBI): domain Eukaryota; kingdom Viridiplantae; phylum Streptophyta; class Magnoliopsida; order Poales; family Poaceae; genus Melocanna; species Melocanna baccifera. Next base: position 94,606 of record JAYEVJ010000143.1, on the reverse strand, counting down.
AATATGTGCGAGAAGGCTTCGTCCATAGACGTGGAGGCTCCTCGCATCTTGGTGGATGCGTCCACTGAGGAGAGGGAGGAACGCCTAAAGGTAATCGAAACACCGATGCTACCTTTTAATGTGTAGTCGTAGAAGTGTTTACATCTAGGTAGCTGTAGAAGAGCTTATGACTAGATAGCTATAGAAGGTTTTATGATTAAGTAGTCATAGAAGATCTTACGACTTGGTAGTCATAGAAAAATTTACAACTGGTTAGTTGGAGGACTTACGACTTAGTTAGTCGTAGAAGAGCTTACAACTAAAGAATTGTAGGAGAACTTGCGACTAGTTGTCATATTCTTTCTCTTTTTCCTAGAGTGTTGGCGTGAGTAACCGTCAGGACGACCAAGGAGTCGAACTAATGGTTCTCGAGAAGGCAGTAGAGGAGAAACAGGCTCCTACTACAAAAAGGTGTCGGCTGACTAAGGCCGCCGACAAGAAAAAGGGTAGCTCGAGTGCTGCTACTTCTTCTGCCCCTGCTACCAAAGTTGATCTGTGAAGCAGTTCGCCGTGGACCTAAGCATCTGCGTCTGAGATCAGCGCAGCAACACTGAAGCAACGGGCCCCTATGCTAAAGGTAGCCTTCTACTATAGCACTGAATCCCATTCAGTGTGTATTTCTCAAGGTTTTGTTAAGAAACTCACAAGAAATACTGGAGGGATTTCTTATCTTTTGTGAAGGAAATTGCTGCTGTGGCAACGCCTATACCCAAAGAGGGGTCCGAACTAGTGGTAGTCGAGGTGACTCTCGACTACCAGAGGAGTCAAGAAGAGCTAGAAGCTGAAGGCCTTGCTCAAAGCTCTCAGCCAGAAGTGGTCGAGGGTGTCCCTACTCGATCGAAAGCGGTTGAGGGTGGCTCCACGCGACCGAAAACGGTCGAGGAGCAGAGGCCACAGAAACTCATCTCTTAACTCATCTCTGGAAGGGTTTCTTCAACATTTAAGATCAAAGTAAAAGGAACTACGTACGTATATACATGCACTCTACTCACTTTCCTTTGCTTTGAAAGAAAGTTCTCTTACCTTCTTGGTTGTGCAGCCCGACGTCTCCATCAAAGAGAGATGTCACTACGAGTGCGACTTTGCCCGTAGTCGGCAAGGAGATGGCGGTGGTTGAAGAACCAACTGTCCAGCCGATGGAGGCAGAGGCTTATGCTGAGGCGCCCACGACTACGGAAGTAGTCAGGGAAACAGCAACGCCTACAACCGGGGAGGAGGTCATAGCGATTGCTGCATCCACGACCGTAGAAGAGGTCGTGGGGACTGCCGTGCTTGCGACCGAAGAGGTCGCGAAGACCCTCGCGCCCACGACCATAGAGGTGGCTGTGGGGACCGAGGAGGGAAGAACCCTTCCTGAGGAAGTCGCCAAAGACGTTCCTCGAGAAGGTAACGTATGGGATGTGGGTAAACCTCCCATATTCTTCTCTTCTCTATTTAATCCTTTCTTTGTAGTGAGAAACTTATTCGACCATCCTGATGCCCCACACCCAAAAGACTTGCCTCACCGAGGGCAGATTTTCGACGATAGTCGACTTGAAGAAGTGTGGTGGAGGAGAGTCGACGATATCAACCAGCTCCGTGACTCCTTGTGCTTTCTTGAGACCTTCGCACATAGGAAGATGAACGTAAGTGTCGAGCACTTAAACATTCAACCCTAGGCTTTTTCTGGCGTCTAATTAGACTTCTTGTATGCAGAGATCCTTGGAGAATATGTCTACCATGGCTGAGTACCACAGGCAGCTAACTCTCTTGCATGAAGAGAATGCAAGACTCACCAAGGAAGCAGAATCATGGTAAGTTTTTGAAATCAAAGTCTATTTTGATTGTTCGACTAACCTTCTTACACTGACCACCGGTATTTCTTAGGAGCGACGCGAAATTCCTGGCGGCTGTGCTCGAGAAGGAGAAACTCAAGACGCATAAGCTTAAGAAAGAATTCGCCAACCTCAAGACTAGCCTAGTGTTGGCCAATTCCAAGAGCAAATCTCTAGATGAGAAATTGAATACTAAGTTGTGGACTTACAACTACTTTCCCTTCTTTTTTTTCCATTTTCGCTCTCTGACTTCTTTTTACAGAAAGAGAAGCCCAAGAGAAGAGTCTCCGCATCAAAGTCGATGAAAAGACTAAGGTGATCGGTGTCTTGACTCAGAGGGGGATGGAGATGAAGAAGGACCTTGAAAGTCTTAATGTACAACTTTCAGGTAAGACTTACTTTATTGAATTTGGGTTGTCGTATCAAAACTTACGACCATGTTGTATAGTTATCTAACTATTGGTTGTCTGTTTTCAGCTTCAGTAGCTGAAATGAAACGGCTTCTCGAGGTCTCGACTCGCAGCGAGGAGGAGATGAAGTCGGCGAAGATAGCTCTTCACGACAACATCGTTCTCTTAAATAGTCTACTCGGCAAGTTTGGGTCTGAGAAGGTGATCTTTTCTGAGGACACCCTCACCGCTTGCGCGAGTACACTCAGTCTGCAAGTCAAGGCCCTAGAGAAGCATCTGGCTAACTTGAAGGGTGAGCAGATCGACTCAATTCGGGAGGCCGTCAAGAGTGCAGTGAACTACGCCTTGGCAAAGCTCAAAGCGAATGACCCAAGTCAATCCCTCATAGCGATCGAGAAAGACTTTGACTGCTCTGACGTCTAGGCGGCTCAATGGATGGAAGAAGTTGAGCCTTATGGGCATAGAGTGTCGGAAGAAATGCGGCTTGAGTCGCCCTAGGAAGTCTAGCATATGTAAAAATATTGTACAAAACTTACCTCTTAATGAATGAAAATGTCCTTCTCTTCGATGAACGAGAAGCTTTTTTCCTACAATGCATGTCTCTTTTGTACTTGGTAAACAAACGTGCAAGAAAAAGTTAGAGCTAAGACATGAAGTTATACAAGTAACCTTATCCTAGCCCCGACTATTCACATAGTTTGTGTGAACAAATTAAGCGAATAGTAACAAATAAAACGAATCGTCCAACTACCCTTCATGAAGTTGATTGTCATGTTCTAGAAGCAAAGTTGTGGAACGAGTTGATGCTAGGGAGTTCCTTCTAGTGGGCAGGACCACGTGCAGAAAAGAAAGTCTCCGACTAGGTAGTCGTTTCCATACTTCGACCAGGCTAATCGAATTGAAGACAAGAACGGTAGCGAGATGATTACTCGAGTTACTTTTTTCATGTCTGATCAACATGCCCGTAGATGACTCAATTGTTTCGTGCTAGCAGCAAGAGATGAGGTGCAGCGTATCACTAGGAAGCTCCTTCTAGTGGGCAGAACCATATGCAAAGAGGAGAACTTTGACTAGTGTTTGTGCCCTTCTCCGACTAGGTAAAACTAATTGAAGTGACTAGGAACAGTTGAATAGACACAAAAAAGCATTCGTACTAGACAATGATAAAAAGATTGAGAATAATAAACTTTATTGCCAAGAAATAAAAGTCTTAGACATAGAATTTATGTAATTGGTCAATGTTATAAGAATTCGAAAGAATCTGATTGTCCTCCATGGCAAGTCGTACAGAACCTGGGTGTGTGACTTCAACTATCGTGTAAGGACCTTCCCACTTGGGAGAAAGTTTGTTTCGATTAGACTAGGATTTGATTTTTCTCAATACCAAGTCACCTATAGCAAGACTGCGAGGTTGGACCTTATGGTTGTAGTATTTGCACATGGCTTGCTGATAGACCGTCGATCAGATTAAGGCTTAGTTCCTCCATTTTTCGAGTAGATTAATGTCATCTGCTCGAAGTTGTTCTTAGTTCAAGCCGCTATACTTTTCAACTCGTGCTAACCTTATTTTTAGTTCCGGAGGAAGCATGGCTTCGACTCCGAAGACTAAGAAGAAGGGAGGTTTCTTCAGTAGCTCAGCTGGGAATTGTGCGAATAGCCCATAACACAGAAGGGAGCTCTTGTACCCAAGCCCACGAGCGTTTGACCAATTGATCAAAGACTCGAGTTTTTATTCCTTGCATTATTTGCCCATTCGCACGCTCGACCGCATCATTGCTTTGAGGATGAGCCATTGAGGCATAGCAAAGCCTGGTACCGAGCTCCTCGAAAAACTCTTGAAATTTGGTACTAAAAAATTATTTACCATTATCTGTAATTATTCAACTTGGGACTCCAAATCGAGTAATTACACTTCTTATCATGAACCTTTTTTCGCCTTTCATTGTTATGCGCACCACTTGTTTGGCCTCAATCCATTTTGTGAACGTATCAATAGCTACAAAGAGGAATTCGAAGCCCCCGGGTGCTCATGGAAAAGGTTCGAGGATGTCTAATCCCTAGGTCGCAAATGGCCACGAGAGAGGAATAGTTTGAAGTGCTTGAGCTAGTTGGTGTATTTGCCGACTATGGAACTGGCATTGTACACACTTCTTAACCAACTCCTTGGCATCATTAAGGGCTGTTAGCCAATAGAAACCTTGTCAAGAGGTCTTACCAACCAACGTTCTGTAGGACGCATGTGCTCCACAGATGCCCCCGTGTATATTATTGAGGAGTTGCAACCTCTCTCTCTCTGCGATATACAGCGCATGAGGACGCCTTGAGTACTCTATTTGTAGAGTACATCTTGGCTTTTCGGGACAAACGATCTACTTCGAGATCGTCTTCGGGTAAGAAACCCTTCTGAAATATTCTAGTTTAAGCTGACAAATTTCGTGTTCTTAGAGGAACATTTGCAAATTTAGTTTCCCAAATTTTTATCTAACTTATGGGTCCTAATTAAACCGCAAGACAAACTAAAACTAGAGGAACACTTGTGCTGACTACTTTACCTCCCGAGAACTGAAGCCAGCATGCTGTGGTGTGAGGGGGTGACAAGATCAACATCCTCATGTTGCCTCTCCCCCAGGTAGACGATGTATAACTGTAATGAACTCATACATTCCTCAGCTAACATCTAAGCACATGACATGAGAACTTAAGCAGTGCATAAACTATGTAAGATCCTTGAATTAGGACCCATGTTCATGATCTGAATGTAATATGGGAAAAGTGCTATGAATTCTTACCTTTTTCGCTTCCTCCAGTGCTTCAGACAAAGCGAAACTGAGACCATGCAAAGTGAAAAGTGCAGCAAAGAATTGGAGTACTCTAAAAGAAACCCATGTTTTAATCTGTTTCTGTTGCTACTGCTGTGGTAAGTTTGATTGCACCTGCAGCCAGAACCCCTTTTATATGTACCTGATCATCATGTGGTAACAACTAGTAATCAGTTGTACAATTTTGAACAAATCCTACAGTATCATTTCCATGCACGGCTAGAGAATGGCAATGCCAAAATTTCTAGGTCAGTCGTAGAACTTAGCAATATCTGTTATACCCACATGACATAGACTTGTTTCGTCTAGTGAATTTTTTTGAACGAGGGCATGAGAGGTGCCCTGATTTAATTAAACAGAAGAAGCAAGGTTAGGATACAGAGAGAGCCCTGATCAAAGATAGGGTGGTTTGGATACAAAGAGAGCCTTGCTCAAAGACAGGTGGGGTGCCACATAGCGACCTCGAGAAAAGAATTTACAATATTACAAGACTAAGCGGTAACTTTGCCAGATTCTTAGCTCCCGTGAGGACCTAAGTGTCGGCTTCTCTTTCGTGCGGGCAATGAGGGATATTGGGGTGGACGTGGTGGATCAAAAAATTCGTGAATTTTGTTCCTTCCAAATTTCCCATGTCATTAGCAATAAGAGTGTCGCCATAGCTTTCCGTGGGACTCCAGGCGTATGAATAATTGACTCCCACCATTCTCAAACCAAGGATGGGGTATGCCAATTTGCTAGGTTCAAAGAACCGCAAGCTGTCCATCGCGCAATGGCCGTCCACATTCTTGTGGAGTAATGTCATTTAGCTAGGAGGTGGATAGCAGTCTCTGGCGCATGTCTACAAAGTGGACATGTTTGTTGGTTCGGCCATCCTCGCCTGGAAAGACGGTTCGCTGTCCAAATTCTATGTTGTATCACTAACGAACAAAGATTTTGCATTTGTAGGGTCCCCAAGTCTTCCAGAATAGGGCGTTCATGGTGGTTTGTGTCGCGCCTAGGAATTGTGCTTTGTATGGCAAGGCAGTGTTGTAAAGTCCATTCGAAGTGAGCTTCCATATGACAGTGTCCTCATGGCCGTCCTGAAGGGTCGTCGTGGAGGTAAGGCCCCAAATGGTGATAAGCTCTTGTATGTGTTGTGCAGTTATACCATTGGAGAAGTCAAGGTCTTTAAGCCATTTGTTGTCCGTCAATCCCGTGTGCAGAGTGTGATTCTTTCTTCTGAAGGCATTGTAGGTAACCGATGCAATGTCCCACAGTCAATTTCCATGTGACCAGGCTGAGTTCCAGAAGGGCGACCTCTTTCCATCGCCGATCACTATGCTAGTCGTCATGGCAAAGAGCACCCAATCTTGCTCATCTCAGGTGTCTCCATTTCTTGCCATGGTTTATTTTCGGTTACACATTCATGCCATGCCACCTAGGTCTGAGAGCCTGGGTGAACCACTCTAGGTCCAAGAGACCAATGCCACCTAAGTTGATGGGTCTGTAGACTTTATCCCAGTTGACCTTACATTTACCGCTTGACAGATGTTTTGATCTGCCCATAAGAACCTTCGTGCCCGCCCGTTGAGGGATTTGAGCACACATTTTGGTGCCTTAATGACCGTAAGGAAATAGGTGGACTAGGACGTTAACACAGATTTGGCCAAAGTTTTCCTGCCGGTGAGAGTTAGCAGTTTGCCACCCCATCCAGTGGAGTCTTTTTAGTGCAAGCAATAGGCCTAGGTATTGCAAGGGGAAGGATGCATGCATCACTGGAAGGTCCTATAGTATAGATTGTAGGTTGATCTGGTCACATCTTATCAGTGCAACTCGACTGTTTTGTAGGTTAGTTTGCAGCCCCGTTGTGTTACCAAAATACTGTAGGATCCGAATCAAGTTGCAGACATCCTCCTGTTGTGGTGCTAGAAAGATGGATACATCGTCTAAATACAAGGATGTTTTGAGAGTGGCCACACGGCCATCTAGAGGCTGTAAGAGGCCATGATCCGTTGCAATATTGAGGATCCTTTGCAGGGGGTCAATTGCAATGATGAAGAGGAAAGAAGATTTTAAGCCTCTGCGATGCTGAATTTGAGGAGGAGTACTGTGGAGGTGACGGTGGAGAGTAGACATGACACTCAGTCTCTCTATTTGGGTGGGAATCCTCGTTTTTCAAGCAGGTCAAGTAGGTAGTTCCATAGGATCGAGTCAAATGCTTTTGCAATGTCGAGTTTGAGGAGGAGAGACGATGTTTTGTTTCGATGGTATCTTTTTACCAGGTTTTGGATGTATAAGAAGTTGTTTTGGATGCATCTACCTTTTATATAAGTGCTTTGGCTTGGGGAGACCAACTGGTTCATGAAAGGTACGAGCCTCATGGACAAGATCTTTGCAATAATTTTGGAGAAGCTGTGTATGAGGTTGATCAGTCTATAGTCTGCTGTGGCCTGAGCCCCCTCCTTTTTCAGCAGCAACACCATATTTGTCATATTTGAGCATGGGAGGTTGTTTGTTCTCAGGTCAAAAAAGCTTTGTAGTGCTGTCACGAGATCGCTTTGTATGATATCCCAGCATGCACGGTAGAAATTACCATTAAATCCATCAAGTCCAAGCGCTTTATTAGCTTGTAGCTCTAGGACAATGGTGTGGACCTCTTCCTTAGTGAGAGGACCAACTAGGGTGTGGAGGTCTAGCTGTGGCAGTTGTAGGGTGTCCCAATTAAAGGTGATGATTCTGGGCGAGGTGTGCCCGAGGACACGATGGAAGTACTAGAATAGCGCGTTCGCTTTGTTATCATGTGTGACATCCCAACCTTGGTCCCTTGAAAGTTGCTGGATAAAGTTCTTTTGCTTGCGCGAGTTTATTTGTATGTGGAAAAATTTTGTGTTTGCATTTCCCTTTCTAAGCCAGTTGATACGCAACACCTGTTTCTTTCTTGATTTTTCAACAACCACAAGGCCCAGGATCCTTCTCTTTAGGCGTGTTCGGATCTCAATCTCTCCCACTGAGAGCATGTGGCTTTCTTGTGCTATCTCAAAATGTAGAATTATCTCTTGGGCCATAAGGAGCTGTAGCTTGGCATGTGGGGAAAGAGTTTTGCCCTATGCCCTCAACCTTTTGGCGGAGGTTTCCATTTTTTTGTTGAGGTGAAGGATTGGGTCATGGCCATAAGTTGGTTCCATCCAAGCATGTTGGACTACCTCGATGAACCATGGAAGCCTTGTCCAAAAGTTTTTGAAGCAGAAACATTTTGATGTTCGCGAGCCGCTGGTATTGGAGAGTAGGGGGCAGTGGTCCGAGATAGATGTGGCCAAAGCATGTAAGGTATGGCTGCTGAAGGTGGTGTCCTAAGTATTGTTGAAGAAGAGCCTATCCAAGCGTACTAGCATTGGATTATCTTTTTGGTTACTTTAGGTGAATTTTTGATTTTGTAGGTGGATCTCTTTCAACTCACATTCATCGAGTGCGTTTCGGAATTGGCTCATAAGATGTTGGTTGAGGTTGCGATTATTTTTGTCGCCGCCTTGTAGACAAGATTGAAATCTCCCAAGAGCAGCCACCTTGTGCCGTTCAGTGGCTGTATACGGTGTAGCTCTGCTAAGAACCTCCCTTTGTCTCTGTCTGTTAATGGGTCAAACACCGTCGTCATTGTGAACTTTGTGGCGTAGTCCTTGATTTTTACATCGACCGTTAGGTAGTAGTCGTGGCGGTGGCAGTTGGGAAACATTGAGCATGTTGCCATTCCAGAGAACTAGGATGCCTCCACGCGTGTTGTTTGCCATTAGGAAGGTGAAGTCGTGCAGCCTATTGCCGCCCAGGGAGCTGGCATGTGCCTGGTCTATCAAACAAAGTTTTGTCTCTTAAGAGGCAAGCAATGTGGCATAAATTGGCGTTAATAATTTTGTAGACCCCTGACATTGTTCAATTAAGGTTTGTGTTTGCTTGCACACGGTGGCTTCGTATGAGTTACCTTTTCCTCGAATGCCCTATGCATACTTCTGTTCTTTATTTGGTAACGTAACCTGATTGGATACATTTTTTCCCCTTCTTTCTGTTAAAAGCGTGTGTGAGTCTGTGGTGAATTTACTTATGAATATTCCAAACATAAAAGCGTTGAACAGGCAGCGGGCGTTGAACAGGCAAATGGAGGGAAGATCCAAAGTAGTAACAAGAAGGAATTAACTTAAGCAGATTGAATCGACAATTTCAACTAGTGTACTAGCAGGAAAGAACTTAAGTACACTTAATCAACTAAACTCTACCTACAGCATTTCGTCATAAATTACTCACATATCGTATGCTCATAAGCTCAGGAGCCAATATCCTCAATATGTGCCTATCTTACACAAAAAAATCATGTTTTCACAATGGACAGGCACTTCTCTCGGAGGCAACGCAATCCCTTCATCGGAGAATTCTCCGGCAGACTATGCGAAAATTGTTCAGTCTAAGTAGACCAAGCAAGCACGCGTGTGCGGAGCAAACCACCAGCTGCTGAGATCCCTGGCAAACACTCAAGAAGAGGTCATCCTCAGTTTCCTCACCATTCCAAACGAGCAGCTCGAACACAACTTCCTAACAGATTTCCATCATGTATGACAATAACAACATGTATAACCGAAAAACATCGACTAAATGAAAGCAACACAGAGATTTCACAGTAAAATGTAGAGGAGATACTGATACGTTCCTAACAGATCTACCAAAGAGAGATTTCACAGCACGTATGAATGGGGAGTGACCGAACTACCACAGACGACAGATCTACCAACATCTATCACAGAGCAATGCTCGTGAATATCAATGTTCATGACTTCACGTGCAACAGCCAGATCTACCAACATCTATTACAGATCCAACTACGCAATCTAGTTACCTGAGCGATTTGGGTTCCATTTCCATACCTTCACTTTGGGGACGAAGACCAAAGAATGGAAGAAGCCCGGGAGGGAAGTGAGATGCGGTAGCGGAGGCAGGCAGGGATCCCGGAAGACGCCCATTGCAGACTCGCAGTAGCCGTCGCGCGTCGGCGGTCCGTCGGCCACTCAGCCTCCGGTCGCTATCGGTTCAGAGATTACCGCCGCCAGGCCGAGAGATGGAGAGTACCGACTGTTGAGTTGTGAGCGTGTCTCCGTGACTCCGTGTTGGATTGTTGGAAGCAATGGGCCTGGCCCGTAGTGGCGTCGACGGGAGGGGGACATGTTTCAAATAGGGATGGTAATGGGTACCCGAAACCCGATATCCAGTGGGTTTTTACTCTATTAGGGCATGGGTCTGGGTCAATTTCCTAACCCATGGGTCTCTTGATGGGCCAAAAGTCTAACCCATCGAGTCTGTCGGGTTCGGGTACATTCCTATAGTACCCGAACCCGTAAACCCATAGGCAATATAAACCAGGCAAACCAGCCCATACCGACCCACAACAGCCGGCCTGGCCCAACTAATGCATATAAAAGATGTAAACCCTAGCTCACTCTACTCACTCGGTCAATCCTCCCCAGTCCCCACCCCGAAATCCTGAATCCTCCCCACAGTGGCGGCGCATCGCACATCTGGCTCCTGCACTGCTCCCACCAGCCACCACTCTCGCAGACTCGCCCGGTCGCCCCGAATCATCGCTCGGTGACCTCGGTCTCCAGTCTCCATGGCATCCACGCTCGCCCACGACGCCTAGTTGCCCTCCTGTCCCGCTCCCGCAGCTCCGCTCCTACTCCCACAGTCCCACCACTCTCAAGTCTCGCCGCACGCTCGCCCTCCTGCACGCCCTCACCGTCGCCTTCCATTGTAGAGTGTGTAACATGAACAACAGCAGAACATTCTTGCTGTATAATGCTTGTTTTGGTGCAAACTCACAATGGTCTGTGAACAGATCACCGAGTACTGCACTCTAGAGTGTAAGGAATTGAAAACGCCTGGCTTCGGGCCAAGAGCAGTGCCAGTGAACTATGAACTCAGTGGGCATGGGTCTGGGCATAGGCGACCCGTGGGTACCCGTTACCACAATGGGCATGGATTTCGGCAAAAATCTGCACCCGTAACGGGCATGGGTTTTTTAGCGGGCACGTCCAACTTTCGCGGGCACGGGTTTGGGACGGCAAAACCCAACGGGTTTATTCCCGTTGCCAACCCTAGTTTCAAATGACCAAAAAGGATCTGGCGCCTGGGCTAGTGGGTTGATTGGGTATGAAATCGATTAATTTAGCCTAATTACTAATATATATATATATATATTATATACTATTTTTTCTAAAAAATTTAGGTATTCAGCTAAATACTTTTGAATCATTGTAGGTTCGTCCTGGCCCTGGCCCCTTGCCATGGGAACATTGTAACTATGATGTACATCAGTACCTTTATGCGATTGGAAGTCGGCCAGGGCAGTTGCCAAACATGTTCCGCTATCTTAGTAGATGACATATTCCACTACCTCATTATTAAGAGTCTAAAAACACCATTTTATTGGACATGTTTGATAGGTATGAACATCTCACTCAATTTTCCCTAAGAAAAAATGCAGTCTTTCTACTCCGTTCTTTTTATCTTTTCAGCGGCTATAACACCCCAGCATAATCCTTGAGCCTAGAATGCTACCACGACTCTAAAACTGTACCATTCATAACCATTGCTGCTAGAATCCGGTAGTAACTCCTCTGTTCCACTCAACGACACGATAAGCATCTATACTTCCTGGTGAGCGTTGAGGCAACAATTTCCGATTACCAATTACCAAAAGAGGCATAAACCACACTATACGAGACATTTCCAACAAGACACAATTTTAATGCTAACTACCTAAGCATATTATTAAAGTTAGATCATAACAACTAGAGGTGATTTGTGAATTACTATTGCACGTGGGAATATACATGTATTACTCCCGCCCATGTATGCCGCCTTCACCATGCACATAAAAATAACAACAAAGTAAGAGTGAGTCCAAGACTCAGCAAGTACACAACAAAATAATGGCAACAATATAGCAATTCAACAAACTCCCATATTTGGGAGCTGTAAGATACAGTCCCTGTAATCGTCAGTAAGCCATATATTTGTAAAACTGTAACATAGACTCTGCAACAGCTTCACTGTCTCCTGTTTCTTTTATGTGGTGCAATACAATGCAATACCATGCATCTCCAAATGTATTTTATACAGGTATAGTGGAGTTATTTCACTCACTAGTAAAACCCCTATTCCTCTATTCCTAGAGGTGCCTACCGAACTAGGTATTGATCTTCCCATCGTCGTGGGGATGCCTACCGTCATAGGTCCTTTAGATGAGTATAATGCATGATGCATCTCCAGATGTATCTTATACTGGTATAGTGGAGTTGTTTCACCCATTGGTTAAATCCCTCTACCTCCATCCCTAGAGGTGCCTTACTGAAGGGAGCTTCTCGTAAAAGCTATAGTTCACCTTTTATGTAGGACTTTCTGTATACACATGCTTCTTGCCTACCTCTGTAGGACTTTCATGATGGTGCAATGCGAATGCAATATTCTTCAAATATTGATATTCAATCATAAGTATTATTTCATAATATACGATAAAAACATGGTATGAGAGAATAAGCACTGATCCTACACTCTCAAACCACCATTCCATCATGCACTTGCCTGGTTATTCCTGTGGACGATGCGTGAAGGACGCCAAACCAAAACCTTCACCTATAAGCATCATTTGAACTCTCAACTCAGCATGGCAATTCACACAAGCATGCAAATGGCATCAGCTCTATACGTATAGACAACAGACAATGTTCCTACACGCAAACTCGATACCAACAACCTCTCTCTCAACGGACACCTTTCCGATGCCTTGGTGCTCAAATGACCATTTAAGGATCACACAATCGATATTCGTGAATAAATCTTGTTCGTACATGCCTACCCGTTTCTCTTCTTTCTTTCTTTGTCCTCTTTCCTTTTCTCTTCCTCTCTTCTTTTCTTTTCCTTTTCTTTTTCCTCCTTTCTTTTTTCGGTCGGCTCCTCTCTCTCTCCCCTCTCTCCTGCGCCATCCACCTGTAGGCTCTAGCTTCCTAGCACATTTGGCCACCTCTGGCCTCCGGTCGCCTACGCTACCCCTTGCCTCCGTCGATTTACTCACCTCTAAGCTCGGTCCCAGGCCGCCATTAGCTTCTAACCTCCCTACCGCCTCGGCCAGATCCATGGCTGGCCCAGCCTTCTCTTCCAATCGCCGGTCACTCGAGTCTGGGAATCGTGCCGCCTAGCGCCTCCACCCGCATCCCTCTGGTCCCCTCCACGTCGTTGCCCTACTTAGCCGCCGCTCCGCTAGCCCCACCGGCTCCTCCTTACGCCGAGTCCTTCGGCCCAACTCTAGCTCCTCACGCCATTGGGCCTCGGTATGATGTGTCGCCCTGACTGCTCGCCTCCTGTGGCTGCCCCTTACCGGAACCCTCCGCAACGCTCCTCTTCGTCTCGGTTTCATCTACAGCTCCTATCGATGCCGCCACTAATTCTCGTCTACATCTTCTACCGACACCGCCACCGATTCTCGTCTTTGGTACACCTCCCTCCCTTGTTCTGTGATGGCTTGTGATGGTGCCCCAGTACCTTGCTATGTTGCATGTGTGGTTTTGAATGAAGAAATCATGGGGGAAATGGATGGCATGGCCTACCTCGGTCGGCTGGCTGTTGGATGGTTTTGGGGAATGGTTGAGGAGTGGTCGAGGTGCTGCCTTCTCGTCGGCCTAGCAGGTGGGGAAACTTCGTGGTGGCCTCCTCCCCTTCGGCTTGGTTTCCCATCTGGTGCTGGTGCTTTTTTTCCTTGCTTCGCTCCTCTTGCCATGGCCTAAGAAGGTAGCTTGGGGTGGGGTTGGTCTAGAATAGGAAATGGAATATGGGAGGGGTGAACTGGTGACTTCTCTTGGTACTAGTTGGTGTTGATGTTCAAATGGGATTTTGCCTCTGTGCCGTGTTGGCTTCAGCCTTAACTCCCTTTTGTGCTGGCTGTGCCGTCTGGTGCTTCCGAGTGTGCTGTGCCGTCTGGTGTCTTCCTGGTGTGGCATGGTTGTACTGTGCCTCATGGTTGAGATGAGATATTTTTGTGACCAAAGAGGACTTTGCTTCTTTCTCTTCCTTTTTTATGAGTATTACATTCTACCCCCCTTTAACAGAATTCAGGGTCCATACAAAGAATACCACCACACAAGCTGAATAGAAAACAACTCTATCTAATGCCCGTAAAGAATAATTTTGGGCACTCCTCACGCATGCGAGGCTCCAACTTCCTAGTTGCCTTGTATTCGGTCTAATTCGACCAACTCACGATGGCAACCCTTAGCATCTCATGCCCAAAGATAAGAGAATCCCCAATTCTCAAGGAAATCATCCTTATTGCTCGCACAAAAGAGACAATGCTACTTTTGTTTACAACAAAGAGAGCTCCTCTTTTTTTATAAGAGAAGTATCACATAATATTCATAAAATCGACTCGCTTCTACAAAGTAAAGTCTTTCATAAGGGTAATTCCAATCATGAGATCAACCCACACATCCACAAGCAACAACTCTGTTCCCAAAACAGTTGGGGACTCTTTTCCCCACAAAACATCACTTCACAACAACAAATCTGCTCAGAGAAAGAAAACCGGATAGGAAATCAATCCTCGTCCTAATAAACAACTCAACCAAATCAGCCCTTATTTTCACAAAAAGGAAGCACAATCTCTCAGGCAAACAGATAATGCCTTAACGAAAAACGACATATGGAATGCGAAAACCTCGCAACTTCCTACTTAAATCCACTTTCCCACAAAGTGGACCAAAACAAATTCCCAAATCAAGGGATCCTTAAATAACACAGTAAACATCCGCCAATCATTTCAGTTAATAACACGAAGGGCATTTTACTTCGTGTCCCTTAAGAATCCACATCAATCACACATCCATGTGACTATGCTTGCAAATAAAGTGTTGTAGATTCCCATGTTTCGACATACCAAAACATTCTAAATCCTCATTAGATTGCCATTACGACAATACATTCTTCCAACACCACTCTATGAGCTACAAAGCCAATTCAATCCTGGGGCAATGTCCATATGAATCTGAGGTAGATTTAGTATATGACTCAAAGCACCCAAGCAAAAGCCCCTTCACTATTGATACATTGTTGATAGGTAACCCCACATGCCCCATAAAATTCGTGTTGGTTTCCATCACCTCCATTCCTTTAGCACCCCTATCTCTAGGGTTTTAGTTTATACTTTTTGGCCTTGCGATTAACTCCATCAATGGTCGACTTTAACTCATGAAATGGATTATCCCAATCTTTTAGCCTCTTGTAACTATCAACTAATCAGAGGCTCATATATCAAAGTTCCCAATACTCCTTCGAATGCATTGACATCCTCGATCTATGTTATGGGAACCAAGCAACCTAAAACATCGAAGCCTAGTGTTGATACCCACCACAAGACACATAATTCAGGGAAACTCTTTCATCAAAATCTCACGATCTCAACACTATCCATAATTCACTAGCTTAATTGTGACATCAGTCACCACCATTCCCCATAGACACTACTGGTTGCCACAACACAACCAATTTTGCCCCTAAGGCTGATTTTATTCTCAATTAATTTTCCATAATGATTATGGCATAATAGCAACTCGTACTCTATTAGCCACATAAATCTTTTCGATCACCTCTTTAATAATCATATCAACCATCCTCTCTTTACATTTAAGCCCTACAAAACTTCACGTTACTAAATTAATATTCATTTTAAGAACAAGGGAGGCCAACCCTTCACAGAACCCTCAACGACCAAGAGGTTTATAAAATTCAATCATCTAGGAACAGAATGAAATTCCAACAGCTCTCTTTTTTTCCAACAAAGCAAGACTTTGGAATAATTTCAGACTCATTCCTACAAAACAAAATTCACTTTTTCTATGATGTAACGCCTTAACAAGGGAAACATTCCCTCCGGTCATAGCATCACATCACAGCACATACATTAGAAAATTAATACCAAAAAATAGGAAGGTGCAACAAAATCTAAATCTTAAATTACCCTAGGTGACACGCCGGGCATACTCTAGACTCCAACTCAAGATAACCCAAATTACATGTTTGGGAAACGCTCAGACTTATTCCTGAGTATGCCCAAGACTTCATTCCTAGATACGCTCGAAACTTACGCATTCGGGAGCGCTACGGACCACTCATCAGGGAAATCTCATATGTTGAAGTGAGGGAAGTCATGTAACACTCATGACACATGCACAAAAATCATCTATAAGTCATGCGGATCTCCTACCGTAATCCCCAAGCATTCATCTATAAGTCATGAACTCTAAATGATAATACACGCCAAAATACAAAGCATTTCTTCCAAATGGTAATCATGAAAATTAATCAAAATTCTTTACCCTATAAAGCGATAAACGGTACCCTAGAACTATTCACACAACATAGCAAATATCAATTTGCTAATACATAAGTCATTGACTTTTAGTATCCCATCTTGAACCTTCCCATGGCTCACTGGATATTTTATTCCTCCATGTTTACCTTATAATTCATCGAATTCCACCACCTTACTACACCCAACAACACAGTCATAACGACTATCACGTGCGCATACCACAAGGTGCGGTTTAAGGCTCTTTGATCAAAAGATCCATTATCAATAAATAACCTCGCGAGCACCTCATTCCAGGGCACTAACTAAATTTCACCAGCTTAGCTCTAAGGATGATCAATCACCCAGATTTCAGCACGCATCATCTGTACTCTCATGAACTGCATTTACTATTATCTTAAGGATGGGATCCACTTACTCTACCTTCGTAAGTGTGCACATAATTTTTCTATAGATGCAGTAGCAACTTCACCAACTCATGCTTAGAGATGATACCTAATCTCACTAGAACTTTATTAACTTCATCTATCAGAATTTAAGTCTCACACGACTTTATAACCATTCTCCATTCAACTAGCTGAGAGACTATTCAACATGAAGATCCCCATTGTAGCTCTCCTAACTAATTCCAATTGAGCTCTAAAATTGCATCTATTGGAACTCTCCAAAAAATCGGTCTGGATTGTAATCAATCAATCGCGGTGCGAGATTGGTGGTTTTAGCTTTATGGCCATTCACCTATACCCGTGGAAAGGATAACTCCATGAGAGATTTTCACCAAAATAATAGATTAACATGCTTCTTAGCATGTCTAAATCGCATGGCTAAGCTCATCGATTGGGACCATAATAAAACACATCATTCATTAGGGCTCAACAACCTAAACAATCTTGACCTATTGGTTTGTCAATATTCTAGGTCCCATTGTTACACGGAAAGGGTATACCTTACGTCGCTACTTCTTATGTAAATAATGGACCCCATTGAATTCAACTCAATGTCGATCCCATGGGCATAATTAAAGTCAATTACTCTCCTCATATCCCGCAACACAGGGTTCCATGCTCTACCACTCAATTACTTTAACCACAATCTTTCACATGAGCCTAACCCAACATTATTGTAACTATTGGGTATTGTCTTCTCGGATGAAGCATTGGCCTCAACATGCAAGTAACCCTAAACATTTGCAGGATCAACTCCACCAAATATTGGACTTGGTAAGAACATTCCCTCTATAGGGTATTTATCAAACACTCAAGGAGTTATTAACCAAAGGGAACCCATTTCTGAAACTAAAGCAAAACATCTTATGAGCAGCACATCCCTACCCATCATCAACTATATTTCAACAACTCAAAGTGTCATTAACCCAAGTGTACTCGCTACCCAAAATTTAGGCGAAACAACTCATGAACTACACATTAGTACCTCTATGCCTCAAATGGCAAGCATGACTGCCACTCCAGTGCCACGCCTTTGCCCCTTTTGCATTGCTAAGAATACAACCATAGCAGTGCCCACTTGGACCCACAAGTGGCAAATTCAACAATTTGCCATCAACACACAAGCATTTATCTCAAAACATTGCAAATCAACAACATGACTTGCGAAAATGTAAATGCAATGCTTTGCCCCAATTCCATCCTATTGTGCACCAATCTAAGCCTTAATTCATTACCCAATCCCAGGTCACATTCCTAATTAATTAAGACAACTCAAGTCACCAATTTATCACCCATGGACCTAACGCCCGCTCGATACCAACCAGAACACCCCACCCAACCCTTGAGCCTGAATGCTACCATGACCCTAAAGCGCACTATTTACAATCATCGCTAGAATCCGGTATTAACTCCTCTGTTTCATTGAACGACACGATAAGCACCCATGCTTACCGATGAGTGTTGAGGCAACAATTCATGATTACCAACTACCAAAAGAGGCATAATCTAAACTCTACGAGATATTTCCAACAAGACACAATTTTAATGCTAACTACCTGAGTATACTATTAAAGTTGGATCATGACAACTAGAGGTGATTTATGAATTACTGTTACACGTGAGAATATACATGTATTACTCCCGCCCATGCCTGTCGCCTTCACCATACACCTAAAAACAACAACAAAGCAAGGGTGAATCCAAAGACTCAGCAAGTACACAATAGAATATCTGTAAAACACCCATATTTGGGAGCTGTAAGACACAGTCCCTGTAACCATCAGTAAGCACATATATGTAAAACTATAACATAAACACTACAACTGCTCCACTGTCTCCTGTTTCTTTCATGCAGTGCAATACAATATAATGCCATGTATCTCCAAATGTATATTATACCGGTATAGTGGAGTTGTTTTACCGACTGGTGAAACCCCTCTGCCTCCATCCCTGGAGGTGCCTACCAAGTAGGTCTTGATCTTTCCACCATTGTGGGTGTCTACCGTCGTAGGTCCTTCAGATGAGTACAATGCATGATGTGTTTCCAGATATATCTTATACCAGTATAGTGGAGTTGTTTCACCCATCGGTGAAACCTCTCTACCTCCATTCCTAAAGGTGCCTTACCGAAGGGAGCTTCTCGTAGAAGCTATGGTTCATTCTTTAGGTAGAACTTTCTGTATGCACATGCTTCTTGCCTACCTTTGTAGGACTTTCATGATGCTCATAGTGCAATGCAAATGCAACATTCTTCAAATGTTGTTATTCAATCATAAACATCATTTCGTAATATACGATAAAACATGGTATAAGAAAATAAGCACCGATCCTACATTCTGAAACCACCATTCCATCATGCACTTACCTGGTTATTCCTGTGGACGATGCGTGAAGGGCGCCAAACAAAAACCTCCACCTATAAGCATCATCCGAACTCGTAACTCAGCATGGCAATTCACACAAGCATGCAAACAGCATCAGCTCTATGCGTATAGACAACTGACAACGTTACTACATGCAAACTCGATAACAACAACCTCTCTCTCATCGGACACCTTTCCGATGCTCCCGATGCTCAAATGACCATTTAAGGATCACGCCATCTATATTCGCAGATAAATCTTATTCATACATGCCTACCCGTTTCTCTTCTTTCTTTCTTTTTCTCCTCTTTTCTTTTCTCTTCCTCTCCTCTTCTTTTCTTTTTCCTTCTTTCTTTTTCGGCCAACTCCTCTCTCTCTCCCCCCTCTCTCCTGCGCCATCCACCCCCTGGCTCTATCTTCCTGGCGTCTTCGACCACCTCTGGCCTCTGGTCGCCTACACTGCCCCTTGCCACTTTGATTTCCTTGCCTCTGAGCTCGGTCCCAGGCCGCCGTCGGCCTTCGACCTCCATACCGCCTCCCTTTGCTCAGATCCGGTCAGATCCATGGCTGGCCCGGTCTTCTCTTCCAACTGCCGGTCACTCGGGTCCGGGTACCGTGTTGCCCAGCGCCTCCAGCTGCATGCCTCTGGTCCCCTCCACATCGTTGCCCTACTTAGCTGCCGCTCCGCTAGCCCCACCGGCTCCTTACGCCGACTCCTCCGACTCAACTCTAGCTCCTCGCGCCGCCGGGCATCGACGCCAAGCGCAGGCTTGGTTGCTCACCTCGCGTGGCTCCCCCTTACTGGAAATCTCCGTGGTGTCCCTCTTCATCTCGGTTTTGTCTATGGCTCCTATCGGTGCCGCTGATGATTCTCGTCGACAGCTCCTACCAATGTCGCCGCCGATTCTCGTCTATGGTACACCTCCCTCCCTTGCTCTATGATGGCTTGTGATGGTGCTCTAGTACTTTGCTATGTTGCATGTGTGGTTTTGAATAAAGAAATCATGGGGGAAATGGATGGCATGGCCTCCCTCGGTCGGCTGGCTGTCGAGTGGTTTTGGGGAATGGTTGAGGAGTGGTCGAGGTGCCGCCTTCCTCCTCGTCGGCCTTGCAGGTGGAGAAACTTCGTGGTGGCCTCCTCCCCTTCGGCTTGGTTTCCCATCTGGTGCTGATGCTTGTTTCCTTGCTTGGCTCCTCTTGTCATGGCCGAAGAAGGTAGCTTGGGGTAGGGTTGGTCTAGAATGGGAAATGGAATGTGGGAGGGGTGAATTGGCGACTTCTCTCGGTACTGATTGGTGTTGATGTTCAAATGGGATTTTGCCTCTGTGCCTTGCTGGCTTCAGCCTTAACTCCCTTCTGTGCTGGTTGTGCCGTCTGGTGCTTTCGGGTGTGTTGTGCGGTCTGGTGTCTTCCTGGTGTGGCGTGGTTGCACTGTGCCTCGTGGTTGTGATGAGATATTTTGGTGACCAAAGGGGACTTTGCTTCTTTCTCTTCCTTTTTTTGTGGGTATTACAACAGCTTTTGACTTTTAACTTCTTCCTGTAATTATTGTTCATTAGATTAATAAGCTGCAATAAAAAATCGCAGCTTAAAAGAGCAGACCCTAGTACTTCACGGATTTTGTTTTGCCTGTTGATATTCTGTGTAAAATTTTGAAATGATTTTCACATGCTTTGCATAACCTTTGGATCTGGAGGTGCTTTTGTGCTACATACAAACATAACAGATATAGCTGGAGTTAAACCACCTTACATGACAGAAGTCTCTTTTTAACCAATCGCAAACATACTTGTTATCAAAGAAAGGACATGTTCTTACCAGACAACAGGAAGGAATAAGTGTAAACAGGTCCAAATGAAAGCTGTAAATGGAGATTAAAAGAGACAAAGAAGTTAAAGCATCACTGATCGAAATATTACAACAGAAACACTATAAGAGATCATACAGGTGCACAACACAGTCAATCTCGAGCAATGACTCTTCGTTATCAATATTTTCGTCAGCATGAGGCTTGCACAATACGAAGAGTATATGAGATCCATCCACACATGCCAGAAAACAACTTTATTTGGATGTTGAACCTTCTTCTGGAAACAAGATTTATTGTAAATTTTCTGAATCTTCCAAGAGAGTGCTACTATTGCTCACCCAAGCAGCATATGGGTGTAGTTGATGTACATCCTGCAATCTTCATGACAGGAAACTTGGATCAAGCAACCCTCTTCTGAAACATTTTCTCCGCACCAATATGCAATGGCTGCTGCAGATTGATGTTCCTTCCTAGGAAACTGCATATCCCGGAACCCAACGTTTCAACTCAGAACAGAAGATTGCTTGGTCTCCTACTATAATCTGCCCTAAAATGGGATTCAAAATCAGCATAGAATGATTAAAAAGTATTGAGTTTATTATTCTATCAATAATGAACTATATTCCACACAATACGTACCACAAACATAACCTTGAAGTTACACATCGTAGTGATGAATTTGTATTGCACCAATTCTTGAGCACAAGTAGGAGTTCCCTGTTAACAGAGCATGCGGGATCATGGTTTTTTAATTCCAAGAAAATTACTCCTCGCTTGATAATTAGATCATCAGGGATGGCAGAGATGAAGATCTTCTGAGGCCACCATTTTGGAATTCGAGAAGATAAGTTTCTGCGGTGGCAGAAAATTGCAGTCAACCGGATCCTCAACGTCCCACTATTCATTGCCTTCCATGCTCCCCTCATCCTCGTCTTCTACCATATGTTCTGTCCGGTATCTGCGGATTTCAACTTTGACATGGTTGGGAAGGAGATTGGCTGCATTCCTGACGCCAGCCTCTACTGCTTCCACTATTTGAGTCTTCTCACCCGTACAGTCGATCTGAACAAGGAGATGCTTGAGGAAGGGATGTGCTGGAGGCCTAGAAAAAGATCACCGCATAGAGCTCCTGTTTCTCGTGCTAATAAGTTTAACCTAAACGTTTCAAGCTTTGGCATAGCCCCAACATCAAAAACTAGTTGCCCCATTGCATTATTCCAGGAGTAGAACCTAAACTCTTTCAGACATTGGAATCCACTGCTACAGATGATGAGACTTTCCTTGGGGACTACTGATTTTGTGCGCAGCGACAGAGCTAGGAGAGAAGGCAAGCCCCCAAGGATCCGTAGAACTTCCTCTCCCACAGGATTGACATTGATGTCCAGGAATGTGACATCTAAGAGCGAGGCCACCCACTCTGGAACTCTTGGAAAATAATAGGTTGTGGTCATCTCAAATTTTTGAAGAAGACACGGATCAGAGGACCAAGAACCCAACAAGAAATCTAAAGAGCAACCATTTTCATCATCACAACTTAGAACCAGATGGCGAAGTTTGAGTCTACACAGCCTACTGATGGATGAAACAAAGCTATCCGTGTAACTTTTCCGATCACTGTATGTATCACTAACACACCAACTAATCTCAAGAGATCTCAGTTCAGTCAAACTGCCTAGCTCTCGCAAAGAAGTAGACCGGATGCTGTTGTCAGCTTTCATACCGTAAAGATCCTGCAAAGCTCTCATACTTCCAATTCCTTCTGGCAGACTTACTCTTGGGCGAGCACGTAAGAACATCAACTTTTTCAGCCGAACAATACTCCTGGGTAATTCTTGTATCGCAGTCCGTCCTAGATGTAGTGTCTCAAGTTGTTGTAGTTCCCCTATTTGCTCTGGAAGCTTGCTGATGCTTACATCAATGAGCCCTAGGTATTTCAACTGGAACAATCTCCCTATATCATCAAGATAATGATTTTCCAACTTATCATTATATTGTATGTAAATCACCCGTAGTGCTTGAAAGCTTGAGAGAGGTGGCATGTGTTTTGCAGACCCATAAATATCGAGTGATCGAGCTTTGGAAACAACCATTGTTGCTGGCATCATATTATCTTCTTGACCACGAAAATCAAGGGACAGTCGACGAACCTTATCTTGTCGTCCCAATACGGGAATATTTTTACCAAATAATGTCATAAAATTTTCTTCAATTGACTTGGATACAATGAGATCAAGAATCATATCATGAACTCGGCAAGCTTCAGCTTGACCATGATATAGAATGCCATGTGGCATGATCATGCTCCTGTTGATTAGCTCATTAAAATAGCACTCTCCAACATCCACTAAATTTTCCCCGACTGCTGCAGTGATGAACCCTTCGGCCATCCACCTCCTTACCAAATTATACCTCCATATTATAAAATCTTCTGGACATGCACTGAGATATAGTAAGCATGTCTTCAAATAGTGGGGAAGGTCGTTATAACTAAGAGAGAGAATCCTTTGCATGTTGCTTACACTGGGAACATTTTCAAGTGCTGAGCCAAGAGAATTCCGACACCTCTCCCAGTGCTCTTTCGTCCATGGTTTATCAGCCAACAAGCTTGCAATACTGATGATTGCCAATGGTAGGCCACCACATTTTCTTAGGATTTCACTGGATACCTCTTTTAATTCAGAAGGACAGTGATCTTCAGAACCAAATATTCTTTTGAAAAATAACTTTTCGGCGTTAGCATCACTTAGTGCTTTCATTTCGCAAACATTACGGTAGTCAGGAGAGCAACATGACCTCGCTACAGAAATGATACGTGTTGTTATCAATATTCTGCTGCAGAGGTTATTTTCTAGCAGAGCACATCTGATTGTTTGCCATACTAATGGGCTCCAGATATCATCAATAACGACAAAATACCTGTTTTATATTTTACAAAAGAAGTATGTTAGGGAATATACAAAATTCATGGTTAGTAGATATATACATTATTCAAGGACCGAATTGATGGATATGAACATGCATTAAGGAAACAAAATACTTGATGCAGTTAGTGCATATGAGACATGTCCAAAGTTGTAAATGTTTATACATCTGTAATCAATAATTAGGACTGTGGTAACCAAAATAGGCATATAGCAACATAAATTATCTTGAACAAAATTATCTTGGAAAGCTTTTACTACCTTTTATCGTTGAGGAATTCCCTAAGTTTGTTGATGAGCTGCTCCTCGTTACATGCTTCTATACCTGGATAGTCCTGTCTCCTGTGACACCAGTAAGTATATCTCTTAATATTTCCTCATATCAGGCTTTTGGGACACTGAAACAAATGCTTGACAATTAAATCGTCCTTCAATTTTATTAAGAACTTGTCTGGCCAGAGTAGTCTTGCCTAACCCTCCAAGCCCAACAATAGACACCACCTTCAGTTTTGCACCATAATTCCCTCCTTTGGTTAACCATTTGATAAGCTCTTCTCTTGGTTCATCAATACCGACTAGGCTTTCCGCCTCTGCATAGAGGGCTGGTAAACGAGGGTCGATGGGCACCACACCTCTACAACTTGAGGCAGCCCCATCGAAGTTGTACCTCTTGCGTCGCTTACTCGCATTATCAACACGAGACTTCAGTTCTCGAATCTGGTTGGCAATCTCATCGGGAGCACAAAGTGTCCTTACCTTGTGAATAATATTCTTCAAGAAACCCTTCATGTCGTGAGGCCTACTGGGGCCACGATCGACGCGGTGTGTGAAGTCGTCAATGCAATCCTCGATGTCGTAGGACAGCTCGCGGATTTGGTTCCGCCACTCCTTCATCTGGACATCGAGTTCATCCATGTCTGCCAGCTTCAGGAGCAGAGCGTTCATGCTGCTGAGCTCATCCTTCAAGGAAATGATCTCGTCGTGCACTCCCTTCAGACTATTGTACTTCTTTTCCAGCAGCGTGGATAGCTTCCCGAGGACAGCGCTCAGCACCCCTGTTGCAACGCTCGCCATGGCGTGTTAGGCGATCACGGCGCCTAACAGGAGCCTTGTCCACTAATCGACTAGGTCGTCGCCTGGGTGCACACAGCAGAGGGCAGCAGAGCAGAGAGCATCAGCAGAGGGCACACAGCAGAGATGCCCGACGCATCCCCGGCCAAACAAAACAAGGAACGCACAAAATCCACAAGAACAACAGCGAAAATCACAGATCTAGCACGACATGAAGAGCATGTAAGTGGTAGAGAATATAGGACGGGGAATGGATACAAGGGGAGTATAAAATCGGAAAAGACAGCAATTACACCCAAAAATATGAATCAATTCGTAGAAAAACATGAATGAAACACAAGAAATCCATCAAGAAAAAAGAAATGGGTGTGTATAGACATCACATGTATATTTTATTTCAAATAATCATCTAAATTTATGATCGTTGGATTAGATATTTAATGGCCAATAACCCTTTTTCAGCGGGATTTGTTTTTAGATGGGGAGAGAATTTGCAGGCGTTGAACCCACAAATCCGGATATAGTTTGAAAAAAATAACCAGATGATATTTATCAATACCGAAAAGAAATAGGGACGAAGAGGACAGAGGTGCGAGAGGGAGAAGAAAGAGCTCGAGGTGTGCTAGATCAACCAGCTCCGGTGCGACTCGAGACCTTGAAGTTGCAGACTCGACACATCGAAGTCGCACCAACTCAGGCAGACCAAGTTGCAACGCTCGATTTCTAGCTCAGGCCAGGCCCAGGTGGGAGTTCGGCCGACTAAACACGTCAAAGCTGCACCTGACAGCCCTACACTTCCTCAAATACTTTTGATAAAAATACTTGCATAGCAAACAGTAAATATAGAATTACATAATATTCTTCATTTATATCATCATCATTTTTTCATTATTACAATGCTTATATATACTACATGATCATAACATATATTATATAACTTACATCAGTATAGCCGAGTGAACATCTATTAATGATCTTACTCTCAATCTCTTCATCCTGTGAAGGTCCACCAAACAAATGGTGACAATATTTTTGTTTTTATGAGAATTTTTTAGCAATTACCTTTTTTCTTAGCGATTGCATACTAACTGTCATCGATTTATATTATATAATGGATTTCGATTTCTAATTTATATATAAACAAATCAAATTTGTTATCTTATTTTATTTTTTTATCAAATTAGGATATTTTATAATTTTAATTCTGAATAAAACTAAATTTTCTATTTTTCACTTAGTCTGGATTTTAAAAAGGAAATGCTAATTTTCTTTGTCTTTTATTATAAATTTGCATATTTGTGAATTACACTTCTGCTACACTTTCTTTTTTTAGTTTTATATTGGAATTCATTTTAAATCAAACTACTATTTTTATTTCGAATTTAGGTTATTTTTATATGGACTCTTTCTTTAATCTCAAATTTATTTTTATTTACTTTGGAATTTTAGTTTTAGGTTAGATACAAATTGAACTACTAATTTTCATCTAATTTCTATTCCAAATTTTAGCTATGCTGTGTTTGTTATTTGGAGTTCATATTAAAATTAAATTGTTACTTTCCTTTTATTTTTCATTCCAAAATTGTGTTATTTTTTGTTGTTATTTTTTATTTAATTAAAATTTTTAGTTTTAGATTAGAATATGGATACAAATCCAACTACTAATTTTCATCTAATTTTTACTCCGAATTTCAACTATGTATGGATTTTAATTTGGAGGTCATGTGAAAAATCACATTGCTAATTTCCTTTTATTTTTAATTCTGAATTTCTGTTAATTTATGTTGTTATTTTTATCTTAGTTTTAGGTTAGTATTTTGTAGGACCAGACAGCAAATAGAGAGGGGATGAATGGTGCATTTTTAAAATTTTCTTCTAAGTATTCTAAGTACTTGTTTTCCAGCAGTGTGGATAGCTTCCCAAGGACAGCGCTCAGTACCCCTGTTGCAACGCTCTCCATGGCGATTAGCCTAACTAGGTCGTCGCCTAATTGTCGCTTGAGTGACATAAGGCGAACGTAATGGCATGCAATAAACATCATTATAGAGGTTAGCACTAGAGAAGAGAGCAACAGAGCACAGAGGGTAGCAAAGTAGGGTTCTCATTATCGGTTTGTAATTTTTATTGGAGGAAGCCGATAGTAGTGATAATCGCGATAATCGGAAAATTTCAAAGTTTTGGACCAAAAATTTCAAACAAAATTTGAATTTCAAATAAATTTGGCAAATTTGTTAACACTTTTGATAATTCAACATCATTTATATTATTTGTAGATCAAGAGAACAAACTGCAAAAGTGACAGCATAGGAAGATATGGACCCGCCACCAACATGACCTCTGCCACGAGCACCACTGCTGTCCTCACTCAGCTTTGCTCCCGCCACCCCGGTCTCTACCCCTGATGACCCGGTCACCACAGTCCTCCTGGCCTTCGCCCCAGCCGCCACCGCCCTCCTTACCTCCGCCCCGACCTCCATCGCTGTCTAGGCTTCCCTCGCCGATACCTCTACGCCCACCAGCCCACCACCCAATGGGGATTAGGCGAGCTGCACCGCAACATGCACCCGCTCACCGCAAGACCAAGGGGGGAGTATCTAAGGAAGAAGGGAGGGGAGGGGCTAGGTCTGGAGCAGTGTTCAGAAAATTGAATGAAAACCAACCGAAATCAAGAAAATCGGATTTATCTAACCCCTATGGTAAATATCCATACCGGGCAAAAAAAAACTCAGCCCACTTTAAATGAAAGCTTGGCCCAAACTGGTCCGTACGCCCTCCTTTAGCTATGCTGCCGCACGTTCAAAGCGGGCCAAAATTTTTTTGCCCGGTAGCCCATTTTACCGGAGGGGATCGGTAAATCCGGTAAAACCAAACATCGGCCGATTTTCAGAACACTGTGCACAACGCATCCCTGGGCAAACAAAACACGGAACTCACAAAATCCACAAGAACAACGAAAATCACAGATATGGCACGACATGCAGAGCATGAATGGGGAAATATGAAATCTGAAAAGACAGCAATTACACCCAAAAATATGAACCAATCAGTAGAAAAACACTAGTGAAACACAAGAAATCCATCAGGAAAAATGAAATAGGGATCTCTAAACTCAGGTGGGAGTTCGGCCAACCAAACACGTCAAAGCTGCACCTGACAGCCTGGCTAGGGGGCACTGCACACTACCAATCACGCCCAGCACTTCTACAAACTGCATACTAGAGAAGAGAGAGCATCAGCAGCAGAACACACAGAAGAGGGCAGCAGAGCAGCCGAGCAAAGAGCATGAGCCGCAGAGCAGAGCAGATCAGGGTGAAAGGGGAAGAGAGCAGAGCAAATCGGGGAGCAGTCCAGCAGAGGAAGAGGAACAAAGAAAAAAACAGAGCCGAGGCAGAGGAAGAAGAAGAACCTGCAGTTGCAGATCTGGAGACCAGCCGTCGAAGGAGACAGGGAAGGAGTGGAGGGAGGCTCGCCGGAGGATCTTGTCTTGCGGCGAGGGGCGGCAGTTGCTAGGGTTCCATCGCCCCTCTGAGCTCTCTCACTCGGTCTGGATGCACTTAAGCCCAAGTCACGGCTGTGGTATCTTTAACAGAATTCCCAAAACTGGAGTAACGTTGTAAGATGCAAGAAAATTCCGACACGATCAGGTGAATACTTGAAACGATCTAACTATAGCAAAAATTGCCATATACTTGATGGAATAATACGCACCTCACAAAGCAGTCACGACTCGCGAGAGGCAGAGAACAACCTAGTAACGTTTCATGGCCATGTCAAGAAATAAATAGATAGTTTCAAGTCAACGCACCCCTTCGTACTGCCGCTGATTTCCCTAAGAACTAATCAAACGTAACCTTTTTTTTTATGGAAAAAGTTTAAGTTACTACCCTAAGTATAGCCTAAATCCGGATAACCTCTCAAAGAATGAAAATGTTTACTTAACCCCCTGTGTTTGCTAAACAAGATCAAAATTTACCTTTTACCTATCTCCAAAACTGGTTACAAGTGAACTATCCAACCATCTCTCATTTCAGGCTTGTGTTCTAAGGTTAGAGTTAGTGAAGATTGAATGTTGTGATGTGCTCTCTTGTTCTCTAGTAGAGTAGTTATAAAACTTTTTTCTTCAAATAGCAATATATCAACTTTGTTCTTCTCTCTTGTTGTCTCCTTGTTTTTGTTGATTTGATCTCGTTTTGTTGGTTTTGATCTCTTCTCTCGTCTTTTTGATTTTGCTGTGTGCCAAGGAAGTATAAGTGATGGAGATGACTCAGGGAGATCAAATTGCATCCATTTAGGCACAAGGTCTTGAAAGATTTCAAAGTTGCTTATTTTTGCTTGGTTTTGGCCTAATATTGAAGTTTTTTATCTTAAGATTTTTGCTTCGAATCTTTGAGAGATTTTGTTTGCTGTGACATATGGGAATCCATCTAGAGCCATCATGGTCATTCTCCATGCACAAGCAAGCCATATCCTGAGTTTTCAGCTTTTGCCTAGTTTTAGTGTAACTTTGCTTAATTTTGAAAAATGTCTGAACTTTGACAGGGATTCAAACGATCTTAGGATGGAATAGTTTCCTAAGACCCTAATCAGAGTGTGTTCAAGGATTCATCTTACTTTGCTATGGATTTCTTGGGTTGCACCAAAAGTGCTTTGAATTCGGGCTAATTTTTCGTTCTAGGAACAAGGGAGCAGTCATATCGCTCCTTGGCCCAGTCGTACCACTCGCCAGTCAGACCACTAGGGCAACGTCGGATAGGCCACTATGTTGCTGCTAGTTAGACCGCTCCTTAGTAGCTGGTCATACCGCTCTGCTCCGAAGTTTTCCTCTCTTTAATTCATGAAATTGTTGCTTTGGGTTTGGCTTTCAACTTTGATGTTTACAGCTTTGTAGCTACTGGAATGAAGGGTTTGAAAATACTTAGGAGAAAATTTTGTGTGGCATCATTCACCCTCTGCTACCATTCAATCCTACACATATGCTTGGTCTGAATGATTAATTGGTATCTCAGAGACTTCTTTTTTACCAGAGCGTCTCAGAGGCCTTACCATGGATTATTTGTGCAGTAGGTTTCTTGGAGTCTACAGTATGGAAATCCACGAGCATAACAGCATGGTGGTCGCTACGCTAACATGGAAAACAAAAACCTTTCCTTTGCATCTTGGGCATATAGTCCAGTATGGGACAATGAAAGAAGAATACACAATTCAAAGTTGTACTGAGAAAGAGGAATACTTATCCGTTCACATACAGACAACAAGAAACCACCAATACGGAGTTTCATCGCTATTTCTTGGGACTACCACAAAGACTTACGAGCCATCGAGCAAACCTAATTTTCAATTTCCTTTATTAAAATTTGCTTGGCTGACCTCCAGAAGCAAAAGTTAGACACGGCATCACGATATTGCCAAACCTGTCCCTTGTTTACCAACTGCTCGTCACATCACCAATGTCTTCTTCCAGGGAAATTAGTGTGTGTGTGTGTTTACAAATGAAGCTATCGTCTTTGATAAAAGCTAGTTTCTTGTTAACATCATCTTCATTATCTTGTGCTGAATTCAACATCATCCAGGCTACGTAAGCTCACCAATCTTCACTATTTATTAACACCAATAGCGATAGATGTAATCTCGTGACTACTGCATTGCCATTCGTTTGTACAAACGCAGTACTCTCCTCCCGTCTAATTCTTGCGGTATGTGTGAGAGGAAGTGTTGAACCCGATATACAATGAAAGTGAGGTGATTGATGTTTTCAAATTCAATCTTCTAAAGGTATTTCAGAACTTTTACTCTGCTAGATACTCAAAGTTAGGAAGATTATATCTACTCACAAACAAAGAGCTCACACAAGCGCGAAAGCAAACGGAGCTCAACTTCTCGGGCCAGTCTGACCACTATGAGAGAGCGATTGGATTGGCCGAGCGGTCTGACCGCTGGAGACGACTGGTCTATGTTAGGATCCAGAACTTGCATTTCGAACCCTATATGTATACTATGCTAGTTCCATGATCAGTGATTAGCACACATATTCAACAACATTCATATCTCATTTATACACAATAAATTTAGAACAAGTAGTCCATTTAGGTAGCGAATAAGCCGAAACAACGGAGTTTACAATATTAAGGTCGATCGGCCAAATAAAACATACACTAACAGAGTTCAGCGGAAGCGAAAGAGAAATGAGGCGCTAAAAACTAGCAAGTATGCCTCATCTCAAATAGAGGTAATTGACTAGAGCAAAACCCTAGAAATCGGTGTCTTCATTGCCAAAAGCTACTATGTAATAATAACCACAAGACAAATCTTCTTCTGCATCATCTAAATATGTTCAATAAGCAATGATTGAGTATAAAAATTGTAATCCACAAGACTTTAAGCAAAGATATATTATATGTAGTCTGAGTCAAGGATAGTTGTCTAGTCTAGTTTAATTTGTGAAACATGCTTCAAATTAAAATAATTAGTAATAGATTGTAAAACAAGTTATTAGAGCATTTACATTTGATAAGTAAATAACGTTATAGCATAAATTGTATAATTTAGAATAAGAGGCATGCTGAAACTTTGTGAAAATTTTAAACCTAGTAAACCAGCTCCAAAATTTTGAAATTTTTTGTGCAGGCTCCTAACACTGTACAAACCTTGTAAATTTTTTTCAAGATTTTATCTATTGTATATTTTTCTTGAAAATTCCTGAAAAGGCATTGTTTTCATTAAAAGCACTATTTGATTTGGTGAACTATTAGAAAATACTTTTAAAAAATGTTCAAATTTTATTTCCAGCACTATGAATCTATTTTTGGGGTTTTGACATAGTTTTTACTATAATATTCTGTATGCCACTTTATAGATCATCTTTTCCAGATTTGATTTTTAATTCAATTTGAATTTTTATCCATTATACATTTTATTTCCAAACTATAACGTTTACAAATCAGTTTTCTAAAGGAACTTCAACAAAAATCAAAGAAATGATGATGCAGACAAATGTTTTAAATCCTTCTCAATTTTGAACTTCCTAGAAATTGAGATGTTATAGACCTACCCCCTTAAAAAGAATCTTGTCCACAATATTCGTATAGTTCAGGAAAGAGGTACAGGTATTCAACTCTAAGATGGTCCTCATGCTTCCAAGTGGCTTCATCTACGGTGTGCTTGCTCAACTGCACTTTGACATCTTAATAGACCTACTCTGAGTGTGATACTCGGTTTCCTCTAAAATCCTAATCGGGTGCTCTAGGTAGGTTAAGTTTGGTTGCAACTTAATCTTTTCCCATGAAGTTTTCTCAGTAGGAACTCGTAAGCATTTGTTGAGTTGTGACATATAGAACACATCATGCACATCTGAGAGTTCATATGGTAGGACGACAACATCATTTGCATGGCGTTGAAGCACTTGGCGGTCGGCGCAATGCTAGAGCAGAGGAAAGGGCATACGATGGCAGGCATGCGGTTCAAGGAGGCGTAGGGTACAAGGTTGGATGGCTCTGCGACGTGGCAGGCGCGAGCTACAATGGCGGACATCGACTGCAGCTATGGTGTGGTCTGGTGTGATAGGTAGAGAATGGAGCCGTTGATGGGAGAGGAGACTAGCAAGTGGGGCCATGGTGTCAGTGTCAATGGGGGAGCAAGAGAGTGCTTGGCTCGACTTAAAATTTGTAAATCTAGTAAACTAGCTCTAAAATTTTTAAAAATGTTTTTATAGCCTCTTGACACTATGTAGAACCTTGTGTAATTTTTCCAAGATTTTATCTATCCTATAGTTTTCTTGAAAATTCCTGAAAGGGCACTATTTTCAATAAAATCACTATTTGATTTGGTGCGTGTTTAGAAAGATGCTTTTAAAAAATGTTCAAATTTTATTTCCAGCATTATGAATCTATTTTTGGGTTTTTGAAAAGGTTTTACCATAATTTTCCTTATGCCACTTTATGAATCATCTTTTCTAAATTTGACTTTAATTCAATTTGAATTTTTATACATTGTACATGTTTTTCCAAAATTTAATGTTTACAAATAATTTTTCCAAAGGAACTTCGACAAAAACCAAAGAAATGATGTTCCAAGCAAAAGTTTTAAATTCTCCTCAATTTTGAACTTTTTAGAAATTGGAATGTTATAGTCTAATTGGCTTTCGGTCGGATCGTAGGCCTAGAGGCGGTTTGACCGCACCCTTGTTCCTAGAACAAGAACACAGCCTGAACCAAAACTAAAAATAATGCAACCTTCAAAATAGAACTCCAAATGATTTAAAACTTCACAACACCTTGCTGCGGATCTTAGGAACCTAATAAATCTAAGGATCGCATGGATCTTGGCCTAAGTTCAATATTTCCTCAATACAAGTAAGGTTGCACCAAAATCAAACCAAATACAAATGCTTGATATATGACTTGCTCGTGGGTTGAACATAGCCGAGGTGAATCTAAATAAGTTCCCACATGTCACAGAAAGCACAAGCACCCAAAAATTTGAGACCAAAATTGTAGGAACAAAATATTACTAGAAGAGCTGAAAATCGAACCAAACTAGGCAACCCACAAGATCTTGCTATAGCCGATCACTAGATGGATAGAATATAATCATCATGAGATATCTTCATCACTTACACATCTTTGGAACCAATAAGATTAAGAGGGAAGGAGAGAGGGCAAAACATTAACCAAAATAAGTGCAAAATTAACAAAAACAAGAACACACCATGTAGGATGAAGAAGATTGATCTATTGCAACTTGTAGATATAAGTTTTATAGCCACTACACCATGGAGTACTATGCTCTCTCCCCCCCCCCCACAAGAGCATTCTCAAACCCTAAAGAATGGATTGGTTGGTTAGCTCCTTGGCCACGTGCCTCCAACCCCTCCTACTCATCTAAATGGAGCAAATAGCCCATATCTAATCCTAATAGATACTATTTATTAGCACAACTGAGGAAACCCATTAACCCCACACCCCAGCGAGGCAGTGCCCCTTCCCCTCCCGATCGCCTCCCTTGACCCCCCAGCCACCTCCTCCTCCTCCCCTGGTCGCCTCCCCTGACCCCCCTGGCTGCCTCCCTCTCCTTCCCCAGCCGCCCCCTCCTCCCTCAACCTTCCCCGGCGACCCCTCCTTCCCTAATCCCCAGCCATCTTCTCCAGGACCGGCTATGGAGCAGGCGAATGTGCCAGTCCTGGCGCCGACGGAGGCAGCATCGCGAGTCGCGAGCTCACCCCCTCCATCGACTCCTAATGCCGTCCTCGGCTCCAGCTGCCCCACTCCTTGTCCTACTGTCGTCGTCCACTCGCCCGGGCTTCGGTGACTAGTACACGCGCATACGCTCTTCTCGTCTACTCCCTCTCTCTCTCTGCTGTGTGATAGCTTGATAGGTTGTGGCTGTGGCCTTATGGGGAATCTGGGGATGATCGTGCCGTGAGAGTAGTGGTCTGGTGGATATGGGATGGCGACGGGATGGTGGAGGCGAGGTGGAGGCCGAGACGGCCTAGGCGACCAGCTGCCAATGCCAGTGTGCCTGTTGTGCTGTCCATGCCCGTCGTGCCTCCCGTACCATGCCGCCCAACGAACTGGCTTTATAGGCTCGGCCCAACCACCATTCGTGTCATGCCGGTATGACCCATCACGTGGCATGCCCATGTCATGCTTGAGCCATGCTGAGACCGGATGGACCTTAAGCTGACCCAAAAAAAAAACAGTCCGTCTCCCACCCCTATATAGAGATAATGCAGAGCTGGTGCATGCACCAACATGCACATGGGATTAGAAAGGCTGCAAACATCACAAGGATGCACGCGTGCTGATTAGAAGGAATAAACAGCCGATTGAATAAAGAAACCTGAGAAGAAGTGCTAAGAACATCTTTAATGTTGTGTTTTAATTAGTTTAAATAAGTATAGAGAAGATATTAAATCGATTCAATATATTAGAGGAATCGATAACAAAAAAAATATATGTTACCAAACTCTACTTAGAAGTCGATTCAAAGTATTAAACAATTTATATGAGCACTAAACAACTATATGGAAAAAAGTACGGTTAAGAGAGAATATTATTATTTTATAATTTTTTAATGTAATGTAGATCCTAGTTATTAAGTAAGTATCGATTTAATATATTAAAGAAAAATAGACTTAGTTTTTATAATACTTACCGAACATAATTCTAAATCGACATCGATTCAATGCACTACCATACTCTCAGAAAGCCAAACCTATCTTGTTGACGGTACGACCGAGTGGACCTGCTTGTCCCCAAAAAAATTACTGTTGCATTTTTTTTCCTTCTTGAGACCGATTCTCACGGCGATCGACCAGGAGTTCCGTTTCGGCCCCCCTTCCGGACCGAACCAACGTTGGAATCGGCCACTTGGTCTTCAAATATTTTTGTACATAATTCTATTAGTTTCATATCACATTATTAAGCTTAAAATTTTTACTCTTGATTTTATAGCATGTGCTATAACACAATTATAGAATAGAGAGTTCTAATCTAAATATTACCGTTGTTCTTCTTGTGATTTTATTGTATTTTTGCAGAAAAAACATGTCTACTTTTACATGTCGAGTAGAAGAGCATCGAAGCATGTAGTTAGACAAATTCTTTTATCGCAAGTTGCTGTATTGAGACAGTGGTTAACGACATTGGTTTGTCAGGTTGCATAGATCTAAAGTTATCCTAATCCTACACCGTTAATATTAGGCCCTTCGTATCATCTTGGTATCAGAGCGTCGGGTTGATACGATAGAATTATTTATCCTTAGCTACTATCATACTTATTTTTAATCCTATAATCCAGAAAATTGTCTTACAAAAATATCATCATATACCTAAACTTTTGTGTTTAGATCTATTCCTAGTTTTGCATTATCAAATTTACCCCATGTGTTAATTTGTTCATAGTTGCTGTCGATCCTTGCATTGTATCCTAAAACCAGAAAAATACCAAAATTCTACTTGTCTGCTGCCGTCCGGAGGCTAGGCAGCAATGGCAGGTGCTGACGCGTGGCGCCACATGGCGTCTGATGTTAATTCATGATTAAATTAACATGAATTAACGTAACAAATTCAAAGCACATAAGATTCTAAAAAATTAATAGAAATTATTATGACTATGTCGAGAGGCTTTACATAAAATTTCGTAAATTGTGGAGCTTGTTTGCTATATGTAACAACTGCTACGAATATCAAAATTGTACGAATTTTTAAGCATAATTCACAGTGGATAAAATTACAAAAAAATTACACAGTTAACTACGTAGTGTCGGAAGACTGCACACAAATTTTCATAATTTTTCGAACTTATTTGCTATATTAAAAAGTTCAAACAAAAATTAACCCGAACGAAAAGACAGTGATCACCTGCCGCAGGCCCCTGTCTTCCAGCCACGGGGCGGTAGACAGCTTGTCATCCGCCCACAGCCCTACCGTTGCTGTCCGAATATCGAATAGCAAAAATACTATTTTTTATTTTTGTAATTGTGATTGTAAATAGTATCAAACGTGACAAAAATTCTGCCGCTACTTCCCTCTGCCGTCGCTTCCAATCTCGTTTTTCATGCCATCAAAATTTCCGCCGCATTCACCATCAAGCCCACCATCAGGTTCCACCAGCTCCCCACAGGAACCAGAGTTTGTGGGCCCCACGACAAGCAATGTGTAACCGAGTTTTCGGGATCGCACAGTTTTGATTTGACCCTGGCCACGTCCGGATTTTTCTATCTCTCCACTTTTCCTGCAAACTAATATACTCCAGCAGGCCCACCACCCTACACCTGCTCCTCCCGTACGTGCATAGTATGGAGGAATTTGGACACATCTGATATGTTTGTTCTCTAAAATTTTAAAATTAGCTCTTAGAGCATCGAAATTTTAAATCTAACCCTTTTCCTGACCGCGTGACCCTGTGGAGTTGACACGTGTGTGATCGTGCGGCCGGAGACTGCACCACCTAGGTGGTGCGCTCCTCGGCAGCAACACCCCTTGAATATACTGTTCATCCACGAATAAATTATTTTGTAAATTGAAATTGTATATTATTAAATTTTTTAAATATTTTGTAATTAGAAAAAATTTAAATTTTTTGTCTGTAATTTATTTATTTGTACAGTGTACACGAATTTAATTATCATCCGTAATTTATTTATTTGTACAGTGTACATGGATTTTGTAACGTAGGAAATAAGGTGCAAAATTTTGTAAATATTTTATAAAAATTGTTATGCAGGTTGCTAGATTATTCATTAAAAAATCGGTATTTCATGTGTATATGAATGGCAATATTAAATAATTATCTGTAATATTTTTACATATCGCAAATGTGGTTTGAAAACTATGAATTTATGTAAAGTTTTGTTCACCTAAGTTCTCATTATAGT
Organism: Melocanna baccifera; assembly: GCA_036346265.1. Lineage (NCBI taxonomy): Eukaryota > Viridiplantae > Streptophyta > Magnoliopsida > Poales > Poaceae > Melocanna > Melocanna baccifera. The sequence continues at coordinate 57,166 of JAYEVJ010000143.1, read as the reverse complement.
TATAAGAAATTATTATCATAATTTAAAAATAGCCACCATTTATATACGTTTGAAATATTTAAAAATTTGTCATCGGTTGCATTAAAGTTAGCATGGACTACACCCTAAAATATCATCATCTTTTTTAATAAAATACCGTCCCATATTGTGAATTTATTATCATTTTATGTGATTATTACTTTGAACCCAAAAATAAATCTGAACCTTTAAAACTTACAATTAGTTAGATCCTCAGTTATCACAGGTATAGTTTTAAGAAGCTAGCATCGTAAGTTCCGAAAAGATCATTATTTATAATTTAAATGAAATATGAAAAATTAGCATCCATTTTGTCCACTTTTGAGTCATGATCGGTATTTCATGTGTAATGTAAATATTAATTAGTTATCCGTAATTATTTTTTAGATATAGCAAATGTGATTTGAAAATTATGATTTTATATAAAGTTTTGTGACTACTATTGGGATAGAAACGAATACGAAAATACCATTTTTGCCCTCGCACTGAGGCTATAAGAGGGAGGCATACCGCACATACTCCTTCGCATTGCTCTCCTTCTCCTCGCAAATTTTTCACTCCCAATCTGTATACCTTATTTTAGTGGCCACTCTCCTCAAATTGACATGAGCCAAATGAGCGCCTCTTCATCACCATCCGTGGTGATTTGCCCGAGATGCAACACGGTTGTGAGGCGTAAGACTTCACAGACGGTCGCGAGTCCTGGACAACACTACTATAAGTGCCCATTGCACTTGGTTGGGATTTGGTCAAATCGTTCAAGTATGTTTGAGAACCTTTTTGTCATGGAATTGCAGGAAGCCCCAGGTGGTTGCCGATTCTGGGTGTGGGAGGATGAACTAGGCAGTAGGGCTGGTATTGTTCCGCATGAGAGAGTTGTCATGGGGGCTGGCAACCCAGCGGAGATGGGGCATCGTTTCGACAGACTGGAGCGGAAGATGAACTTAATGTTGGTTGCTATTTTCTTTCTGCTGTTTATTGTTATCGTCAAGATGTAGCACTCCAAGTGTTGTTTTCGGTCACGTTGGTACCTCGGTGCTTTGTATGACATATGTATCGGTACACACTAATCGTATTTAAATGATACCATTTGTATTGGTAAAAGAGATTCGGAAGAAGATTGCAATGAGAAGATGAACATACGATTAGTGTAGAAACAACTACTAAGTAAGAACGTAAGTGATATTGAGGACACGAAGAATTGAATGCGAAGCTAAGTGGTAAACATGGGAATAACATGGCACACAGAGTTTGTAGACATGCGTAAGAAATTGCATCATGCACGACTGATAACAAACCAAAGTACTCCTACGATACAAATGTGCCTTCTTACCATGGAAATTAATTGGACATTCAGCGGAGCAGTGCGGAACAGCCCCTCCTACTACGTGGACCAGGGACATTTTCCCTTCCTTGCGACCTCTGCGTCGAACTCCTCGGCTGCCTCTTTTGCCTTGGCTGCCACCTCCTCTTCCTTTGGCGCTCCCTTTCGCTAGCTTCACGCTCCCTACGCGTGCACGCCTCGAGATGAGCTTTCATCTCGCGACCTATACGTTCGGCCTACTTGTTGTTCTGGTGCTCCGCCTCGCGGATCTCGAATGCCCTTTTGACATCCCACTCCTCGAAATTTAGAGTCCACTGGTCGTGTGGGTGGATCTCTAGGTCGATCCACTTGCGGAACCCGCACAGCGATTCCGGGGACTGCGGGTACACAGGAGATGTTAGTGTGTACTTGAAAAGAGAAGTAGTGGGGAGGAACACACTGTAAGTGGTTCTTACCAACTGTCGATAGGTGCTCGTGTCCCAACGTCGGTCCGAATATTCACTGGAGTAGTTTGCGTAACCCCAGTAGTGCATACCCATGCTGAGCCACTGCTTCGACTTGAAGAAATTGCATTGGTCTCCACACCAACAGAGGAGCGGCCTCTCCCTCTCTGGCGGGTGTTATGGCGAACTCTCCGTTGGAACCGCCGGGAGGGGGTTGGTGCGACGTGGGATGTCTTCTCGGGGAGCTGGCCTCCTTGCACGCACCGCTTCTTGGGCCCGCGCCGCAGCAGCCCTTACTCGTTCGTCACGGGCCGCAGCAGACCTTGCTAGGTCGCGAGTCTCCTCCCATTGATTCTGCATCTTCTTCCACTGTTTTTTCTACCTCTTGTCCATCACGATGCAGTGAAACAGGTTGCGGTGTAGTGTGGGGTTTGGATTCTGTAGTGACTTCTCCCCATTCTCTTCCACCTCCTTTTGTAGGCTCAGGGGTTGGTATGGTGCAGTTAAAGTGGAGCCGTGCCAAGCTGCCCCGGGAAGTAACGTAACTACGCAGAGCTAGCCCCTCTCATCTTGTCTCATCCTGTCTTGTCCTGTCACTGTGCAAAGCTGCCCAGTCTTGTCCCGTCACTACGCAAAGCCGGCCCGTCTCGTCTTATCGCTGCACAAAGATGGCCCGTCTCGTCTAATCGCTGCGTAAAGCTGGCCTCTCTTTCCCCTCACTGCACAAAGCTGCCCAGTCTTGTCATGTCGCTGTCTACTTGCTGTGTAAAGCTGGACCTGCCTGTACAACGGCCTCATGCACGACCTCTACTAGACGATGTGGCGCTGGCCCAGTAAGCCTACTACGGGTCTGTGGAATGTACCACGCAAGGTATGCAGTGTATGTGTTGACGTCGTAGGGCCGTTGCTTGTCCACAACATCCTTGTCCCCGTAGTCACGCCACAAGTCCGTCCACGGTTGCTGTGTGGCCCTCCAGTCATTGTCTTGTCGTCCTCTCCTTGTTTGCCTGCAGGTTGTGTGACACGTAACACAATTAGTACTATTATGCATCCATACAGCAAACACAATTATCATGTAAATACGTACCGATGGGTGTTCGTGGCAAGTGGCCGTCCTGGTAGGGGTGGCACCAGCTGGTACAGTCCAAACTGCCTCATGACTCGTTGTGGGTTGTACGGCTCGACAAAGTGCGAGAAGACCAGGTGACAGGTCGACAACCAGTACGAGTGGTCGTGGTCGCACTGAGATGATAGTCCGTGTGGGGCCACGGACGCAATGAATTGTAGAGTCCATGGCGACCAGACTATCTCACTCTTGTGGAGAGTCTCGAACAGGTTGTGGAACTCTGGGTACACACACCAACGTCTCTCCTTGGCCCATCGAAGCTATGCATGTGTCCAACAGGTATCCATGGTGGGCCCATGAATGGGGTCGTGGTCCTCGTTGTAGAACTCCGACCTGAAGTCGTAAGGGTGCACGACACTACCAAAAAAGGCCTGCCAACCGGGAAGTGTGCTCCCACGACCACAACTGAAGTAGAATGTAGCACACAACAAAGACCGGCTCGGTGGCCCCACTACGCTGTGAGGCATCACATAAGCCTCGGTACGTGGCGCTAAACACTGCAGATCCCCAACTGTATTTCAGCACCTCATTGGGCATGGCATACGCCAAGGACTCCGCAAGGTGTTTGTAGGTAGGGTGAATGGAGTTTCCAGTGATGGTAGAAAATAGGACCCACCCAAAGAGAAACAACAGGTACGCGACGAAGTGCGTCCGTACCTCCAACTGAGGCGCATGCTCGAGGCAGGTCATGTACCGTCGAAGCCACAAATGTGGGACACGTGATGCATTATGCGGGATCAGGTCACCGAACTGGAGACCCAGACGGACCTTCCAGTCCGCTGGCTTGGGAGTGGCACTACTGCAGGACCACATAGCGGTAGTCCAGTTAGCATAGACACATCTTGAAGAGTGACCGTCATCTCACCCCACCGGAAGTGGAAGGTGTGAGTCTCCGGTCTCCAACGATCAACGAGTGCGGACAGCAACACTACATCGAACTGGAACGCATGTTCTCCATTCATCATGAGGGCAATGGGCAGTAGATCGGTGTCCCGCAAAAGTGGGATGTACCGTTCGTCTAGAGGCCAGTACTCGCGGGGGCCCCTGAGGATCAAGCTCGGAGGGCCCTCACCCGATGACCATGCTGGGCATTGGTGCTGCTCATCCCAACAGTGGTCTAACATCTCGTAAGCCATGTCCTACCATTAAAACAAAAAATGTTTGTCTAGAACGACAACACAATGTGGAACAAACGTAACAATAGTGAAATATACCAAACAAAGCAAGACATAAATAAAATATACGTACCAATATACCTATACGATGAATTAAACATAGTACAAACGCAGCACCCTGACATAACGATAGCGAAATGTACCAAATGTAGAAAGACGTGAATAAAATGTACATAGGAATATCCTCATACGAACGTATACAACATAGCCCCATATAAACGTATATTACATATCACTTTAGTGCAATGCAACACACACAGAACAGCAACAAGCAATAAGCACAGCACAACTATGTGCTCACTACCGCGGAGCGTTGCTTGACGTCAGCTTGTTTGGGCACTAGCTTAACGAGTGTCCAATCGTCTTGCACAATCTACACTTCGGATGCTAAACCCGATCCCCATGCTGGCTCTCGTCCATGTCATTGCGGATGCGACGACTTTGTCGTCTTCCTCGGCCGACGTGCTTCAATGCCTCATTCGGCATCCTCTTCACTTGCCCTGGCCATAGCTCCCTGTAGTGCATGTCCACCCCGTATGAATGAAACTTCGTATTTCAGGTCTGATATAGGTGGTGAATGTCGAAGTACCTGGAGATGTAAGGTGTTAGTGCCTGGCGTCATACCGCGCATGCTGCGTACATATGGGAGCACGGCTTATGTAGAAGCTGCGGCTTATTGCAGGTGCAACATGTTTCATTATTAATCGTGTAGACCTGCTTGCGATCCCCTTTGGTATGACCCATCATGTAGTTCTGTTTAAGGCGGATCTCGAACTTCTTCCTAATGCCATCCATGGTATGAGCAATGTACCAACAAGCCTTCTCTATTTTCTTATCCATATGTGCCTGAAAAGCCTCAGAGAATTGTTTGCCGTAGTCTAGATGTTTTCTCACCATCATGGCTCTGTTGACAAAATACCCGATAGAACGGTTCCAAGTCTCCTCCACGACCGCTGTGATCAGTAGCGATCTAACACCTTTCAACACACCGTTGTACACCTCGGACATGTTTGTTGTCACGATTCCGTACCTTGCTCCACCGGTGTCGTACAGCAGGGACCACATCTCCAAGTCAGACGTATTCGACCGAACCCACCGTGTAAACTCCCCAATTCTTATAGAAACTCCCTCCATAGGCTCAGCTTCACCCTAGTCAAGTTGTAGTGCATTTTTGCTAGTCTCCTGATCAAGCTGCCTGCATAATGCCTCAAACTTTCACTTTTGGTTATGCATGTAAAGCTTCTTGAACATCTTCATTAGGTCTTTTCTATGAAACCTTGTGTGAAAGTTCACCGCGAGATGCTTCGTGTACCAATGGTTCTTCATATCATTCCACTGGAAGGGGGGTTGCGTACCGTTCTGTATTGTGCGCAACGCGGACAACAAGCCTGTATTGCGGTCTGAGATGATACACACATCCAGTCGATCTTGCACCATGGTCTACTTCACATTGGCCAGGAACCAAAGCTACTTATCAGTGTTCTCATTCTCCACAATTGCAAAGGCCACAGGGAGTAACTGGTTGTTTGCATCAGCTGCAATTGCAGTGAAGATCGTACCCTTGTACTTGCCAGATAGGAACGTTCCGTTCATTGTTAGCACTAGACGACACCACCAAAACCCTTCGATCGTCTGACGAAACGACCAAAACACTCTATCAAGGACAAAACAATTCGGGCCCTGATTAGGGTGAACCCACTCCTTCTTGTTAATGTACGTACCTAGGTTTGCTTCTGTAATCTGATGTAGTATTCTTGGGACCAGGTTGTACGCCTCCTCGTACGTGCTAAATATACGCTCTAGCACCTTCCGTTTCGCCCGCCACACCTTCTTATAACTGATTTCGAACCCTACCATATTTTTCACTTCAGCCAATAGTAACTTAGGAGAAATACACACATCTGCCACCACGAGGTGGCTTATTAGCTCCGCAACATACGACGACATCATGTTGCGGTGCCTACGTAGCGGCGCCGCAAGCTCGCAACTATGATCCTTTAGCACCGTTATTTGGAACTCCGAGGCAGCGCCCTTGAACCGCTGTGCACGGACCTTGCCAGAACATGAGCCATCGACACAATTCATAATGTAGGTGTCTAGGTTGGACCTGTGCACCTGATAGATCCGGCTAATACGACGGCATGTCTAGAAATAGCCTGCTGGGCAGCACTCTTGTTGCGAAAGCATTGCCCTAAAATGAGTGCGCCCTCATTGAACCCCCACTCCGCCCCCTCTGCCTGTGGTAGGACTAAGGTTACCGCTGTGATGTCGTCCAGTCTGGAGGACACGTACGCAACGTCCATGGTCACAACACCACCTACAACACCTCCTATTGAAGCCTCGTCATCTTCCTCCCCTCCAGAACTGGCTGTTTTCACATCCTCCTCCTCCTCCTCACTGTACACTTCTTCCAACTGGTCCGCGAGGTACTCGTGACAATCAACACGGGTGGCCCACCACCTCCCAACACCTTCATTCGCCTGGAAATCCTCAACACGCCTCCGGAGGTCTCCATCGCCCACTTGCTCGCCGACATCTTCTTCCGCATCACCATCTTCATGAGCGCCAGTGAGCATAGGCGCTTCATCTCCGCCACCACCACCACTAGAACCACCAATGGCGGATGACTTCGTCCTGTCGATGAAGTGAATGTAGACCATTGGCCTACCATATATCGCTACGGCAGGGTTGCACACAACCTCCATGTACCTGGCCCATTCAACGTCACTGGTCACCTTCAAAAGTTGCCACACAATGTCCCCAGTACCACCTCCCGTAGTAGCATACACTGCCTCGATCCGTAACTTCTTCCGACCCTTCTCCCGATCGAACGCAGAACGGACACACCTCCGAAGCTCATACAGGGTCATGGCGTTCAGACCGGGTGCCCGGATCACAGTCCGATCACAATTTGACAGCTCCGCCCCGCATGGCCCGTCGCGTACGAGCCCACTCCCATAGAATACGAATAAGTCTTGAATGTCAGCCATAGGGTACTTACGATTAGTGCGTGCAAAAAACCTTAGTACACAATGGAATTTAACAAAAAAAGACTACATAATTCTCTATGCTACAATACTAATTCTCTATGCTACATATGTATAGAAAATAACTACACCATAACATGGAATTTAACAAAAAAAAAGACTACATAATTCTCTATTCTACAATACCTTAATTAGTATTTCATGTGTAATGTTTGTTTCAATTTTTAAATATAGTGCATGACCTTCAAAAATTAAAAAAATTTAAGTGCAGTACTCCGACACAATATACATAATTATGTCATTTTTTGACAAATTTATCCGCTACGAATATTTGTCAAAAAATCATATTTGTACGAGTTGTTACATATAGCAAGTGAGCTCCAAAAAATATAAAATTTTATATCCAACCTTCCGACAGAGTTGTAGTAATTGTATATTTTTTTGCAGGGAACAATGATTTTTAATATAGTAATTCAACTATTTGTGGGTATGTTTTTTCAAAATCTAAGTTTTACAATATAAATCCATCTATAACAATTCATAATCAAATGCATACCTTTCAAAATATATACTCGAATTGAAATTTCTGACTTTCATGGGACATGTCAAAATTAACACAACACACATTGCATATTAATTATTTTGTAGCACATGAAATATTTTTATTTTTTTTCCATCAAATAGTCTAAGTACTTCCAGCTAATAATGTTTCAGATTTCTGAAATTTCTGACTTTTACGAGACAGGAACAAATAAACACCCTACACATTGTATAATAATCATTTAGCTAAATATAAGCAAAATCATGCACGTAATTATCGTGACTCATAACTAATTAACGACAATAATAACACTTTGTCTTCTAAGTTAACTATGGGCACAGTCCAACTACACAAGGCTAACTACAAGAATTCTACACTAAGAATATAGCATTTAGCTAATTATATGCTAAGCACATTACTAAAACTATAATGACATGTGGATAAAAATTACCTTTTCTTGAAACCCACGAGAGGATCTACAACTTTCGTAACTACAAAAACTCATGATTGCAAACGAAGAAAACTGAGAGTTTGCGTACTTACGTGATAATCGCACCGATAAAATTATAGTTACACCGAGATAAAAAATTTACCTCTTCTTGAAGCCCATGAGATGGTCTACAACTTTTGCAAATGTAAAAACTTCTGATTGCAAATGAAGAAAACTGACCACCGCGATTAAACTCTTCACTTCTCCTCTCTTGCTATGGGCAGCTCTCTCACTCTCTGTGGTTGCAAATGGAGAATAGATGAGAGGAAGAGATGCTGAGAGAGCCAATATATTCACGGGAGAGAGGGCGCAAGATGGGACAAAAGTGATGTGAAGTAACGAGCAACAGTGACATAAAGAAGTGACACGACGCACGCTGACATAAAGCAACCAAAGTAGCACGCAGGGAACCAAAGCATCTGCAGAAGAGTAACGCGCGGTCGGGGAACGACGATGGGACTGGGTGGTGCGGTTTGGGACCGCACCACCTATTGGGGTGGTGCTGCTGGGGAGCGCACCACCCAGGTGGTGCAGTTCCCGGTCGTACGATCGCACACTTGTCAACTCCATAGGGTCACTCGGTCAGGGAGGGGGTAGATTTGGAATTTTGGTGCTTTGGGAGCTAGTTTTGAAATTTTAGAGAACAAATATGCCAGATGTGTCCAAATTTCTAGTATGGAAAGAAAAGCTACATCACTCATAATTTTCAAAGGTTTTCATTAGCACCAATATTACACAGCACAAGTTCCAAGACCAGTGGTCCCCCGCTCAAATGAGCTTTTTTTTCAGCTTCAGCTTCTAACTTCTGCTTTTTTTTCACTATTTAGTATTTCATCTGTTTCTGAATTTTTAGATATTTTGGGATTTTTTGTATTTTCTTTTTTCCCTGTATTCCTTTGCATTGTCCGTGATGGGCTAATATGTGTTTTCTATTTTTATATTTTTTTAAATTTAATTATGCCCAATAAGCCAACTCAGCTAAGTAAAAAAAACTAGCTATAGTTAAATTTCAGCCAGAAACTATCGTCATTCCGAAAAAGAACTGGTAAAAAATAGTAAAAAAATAAAAGAAAAGAGAAGTGAACAACTTTAAAAAACACAGAAAAAGGTGCCCTCGATTTGCTCTTATTGAAGGGGAGAAAATTTTAGATCTTTTGTGTAATATTTTCTGTGCTATTTTGGATGCAATTCTGTATATCTATTTGGTGCGTGTTTCTCAGTTAGAACATTGTGCTTATGGCACTGTTTGTTCTGGTGATAGCTTCTGACTTCTACTTTTATTTTATTATTTTTTAATTCCTTTTTTCTAGTTTTTAGCTTTTGAATTCTGCTTTTATTTTATTATTTCTTAATTTCTTTTTTTCTAGTTTTTTTTAGTTTTTAGGGTTTTTTTGTCTTTTCTTTTTTCTGTATTCCTTTGTATTGTCCGTGATGGGCTAACCTGGTTTTTCTATTTTTAATTTTTTTAAATTTAATTACGATAAATAAGCACCTTAGCTATAGTGAAAAATAAGTTAGCTACAATAAAAAAAAGTTATAAGCCATCGCCATTATGAGCGGCCACTATATCATCCACTTTGTTACACATCCAATTTTGCTAGTTTTATCCAATATCCCGTGGTAGCAACTTAAGACATTGTTAATTTTTGAATTATTATTTGTTTTTATAACTAAGTTACATATCTATTGCTCCTTGCTGCATATATGTCGGACCTAGGTTTTTCGACCCAAAATCTTCTGTGATTCGATCGTACTATTCCCTACATCAGTAGATAGTACTCACAGATACATTGCTGTCTCAAGTCATACATCGCACAATATAGGCCGTCTAACATATTACATATTAGAGTTGAAATACACCACGTCAGACGACAGTTTTACATAAGGACCAGTCAGGTCAAATGATTACAATGCAAAAGATAGCAGCGAAAAGTATGAACAAAAGTAGAACCATTAGCCACAGGTAAGCGATTTGGGGTAACTGACTACATCAGATATTATCTAAGACTAGATAATAGGTGTGCATGCATCTTCTTCAAATCTATTTGCCTAGGACCCGGACTTGAAAACGACTTCTAATTCTTATTGGCTCCTCCTTCTGTGGTAGGTGCATCTTCGTAGGCATACTGATTCTGGTTTATTCCTCCAAGATTCATAGGCATACTGATTCTATGTCTTCATATTCCTCCAAGATATTTTATAGATTGCAAGGTGAGTACATGGAGTACTCTATAAGTCTTGAGAATAATGCAATTATATGCAAGGCTTAATAAAGGAAGGATTATATGGTTCTTTTGCACAAAGCAGCACTTTTATTTCAATTACCAACAAAGATTTTCCAAAAAATTGATTTGACAGATTAACCGTAATAACTTAAACAAAATAATTTCTAGTGAAAGTTCTAACTGCCAACACTAATATTAAGTCTCTAACCACCAAGGTTAAATGAATCTAGTTCTGTCTACCTGACTGGCGCTATCTGCCAAAACACACCTGAGAGCTCTAACCTAACACAGATTCCTAAAAGCTCATTTAAAATCAAAACTATAAATCTACCATGTGGAAGTGTACATTGCTCACCCTTGACCGTGGGCATAGCTATTCGAATAGTTTTACACTCTACAGATGTTGTACAACTTTACCTACAAGAAATGATCATCTCATTACCACCAGATAAGCACACTTCCTTGGGTGTGCGGTAGAGAGATCTTGACTAGATCTTTACAATGCACCGACTCAACTAGAATTCATTCGCAAAGGTTTCACCACTGAATTGGTTCAATCTGCCCATGTCAGAAGTGCCCTCTTGCACCATGTGGCAATGCTACTGTCTGACACCCCACATTCAACCATCTGGCAAAATCTGAGCTAAGTCGTTGCAAATTAATTAATCAGGTCATACCCATTTAGACTTATGGTATGCAGGATAGTGCTAAGTTTAGACAATCATAAAGTGTTAGCACTTAATTGACTAGGGCGGTACTTTCATAATATATAAATTAAAATAAACTCCAAAAATTCAAAAGGATGGCAGAAATGGGTAGATTGTGATTTTTTTATGAATTTAGCAATTCGAATAGATTCAATCAGAGCTAGGATGAGGGAGAATAGTCTCTTAGAAGTTTAAATTCTAAGAAAAAGAGAAAGAAAAGATAAATTGGATTTTTAAATTATTTTTTCTAAAGAAAAGGATAATTATGACATCTGTAAGGATTTTGGTTTTTGGATGAATTATTTTTCTAGGAAAAAATTGGATTAATTTGTCATCATGATGTCTATAGCAATTATGAATTTTGATCGAATTAATGTTCTTAAAGAAAATAAAATATTGAGGAGCGAGGACCATCGGTGGTCGGAGAGGGAGAAGCACAGCGCGAAGACTCTCGAGAGCTGGAGAGAGTGAGGGTTTAGGTGTGAGGAGGAGCGAGGAGGCTAGAGGGGTTATGTATAGTCTAAGGGAGGGCTCACGGGCGCGGCAATTGCTTGCTAGACTAACTGTGCAAGATTTGGGTGAGAGGATAAGGAAGAACAGGTGGCTTTCCGTGGCATTCCAAGTGGACTAGAGGTTCTTGTGGCTCGAAAAAGCAGACAGGGCAGCTATGCACTGATGTGGTGTATGCGTGGCACCATGTGGCCACTACGTCGGTTGCCACATCATCCCGTGCACTGATGTGGCATGGCCGGTGGTGAGCGACGCTTGGGGCGATGATTGCTGGCATTGGAGGCCACGATGAGGGTCAGCGTGGGGTGCAAAAGGAAGAAGAAGCCATGACAAGCTCTTCCGTACCTGGTGTGAGCTCGGGCGGTGGTTTGAGGCAGGCGGCATCATGGAGGATGGTGGTGGTGGCTTGGGACTCTGATGCGTCAGCGCTCCAGTAGCGTTTTTGCTCAGGGGAAGGTGAGGGAGGTCGGGTGGTGACATGGCGAAGCCAAAGGCGACTTGGATAGACACAACGAAGCTCAAGGCATTGGCAATTCCTCATCGAAGTTCCATCCGTGGTCGGAGAGGTAGAAGTACGGCGTGAAGACTCTCGAGAGCTCGGGAGAGAGAGGGTTTCGGTGTGAGGAGGAGCGAGGAGGCTAGAGGGGTTATTTATAGTCTAAGGGAGGGCTCACAGGCGCTGCAATTGCTCACTAGACTAACTGGCGCAAGATTCGGGTGAGAGGATAAGGAAGAATGGCGGCGTGTTGAGTGGAAAACCGTTGTGGGAATTAAACAATTGGCAACCAAGCGAAGGTTTATCCCTTTGCACGTGCGGTGAAAAATAGCATGAGTGGAGAAATCGGGCTAGCTCAATGACCATAGTAACAGCGCAAGGAGAGAGAAGAGAGGGAGCAGGAGAGAGAGGAAGGGGATGATAGGTGGGCCGCAACATCGGCAAGGGAGGAGAGTGCAGACTGACAGGCGGGCCCTGCGCGGAAGTGTGAGAGAAGCAACTGTCGAGGCGAGCCCACATGGCAGTGTCGCATGCGGGAGAAGGTGGGCCGACAAGCGTGCACTACATGGGCTGGGACCATGCGTCGCATGAAGGACAGCTGGGCCGGCGAGGGTTTCGGCCTAATGTGATTTCGGAGATTTTAAATTTGTTTTTGATTTAAATAAAGCTGAGAATTCAAAGAAGGCTTAGAAAATAGCAAAAAAGCACAAAAAATTCTAAAAAAATCTACAACTCAAGGGGAACTCAGGAAAAATAAAATCAACTTAAATTGACTGCAATTGAACATAGGTTTCAATACCTAACTCTAGTCTTAAAATAAAAGAAAAGAGAAAAAGAAAATCCAGAAAAACTCAAATGAATCTAATTAAATAAATTCTACAAAGTTGAGATCTTACATTGTCCTTGCTTGAGCCACCCCATTGACACGGCTTGGCTTGCTCTTCTTTCTGCCTCTTTCTTTCACTTCGAGAAATAACATGATTTCTCTATTGGCCGCATACCCCTCTCTCGGATCACGTTCTTATGCACTTCTTTCTGCACCAAGCTTTTCCCCTTCAGTCTTGTACGTGTGCAGCCCTTCCACGCGCCATGCTTTTCCCACGCAGTTGCCCTCTTTGGCATGGCTGAGTTCCATGCGCCCTGGTTCTCATTCCCCTCATGCGCTAGCTACTCCTTCCTCATGCGCTCCTTGTTTCCGCAAGAGAAATATTTGAATTTCTCTGCGTTGGCATTATAAAGTGCGGGTGTCCCAGTATACGATTGTATACAATTAAATAAATATAACCACACAGAGACAGCAAATGACACAGGAAACTTGCATTTTATTGATACTTTTGCAAATTTACAAGCCTCCTCTTTTTCCATTCATCTCTTGTGTTGCGCCTGAATATGTATATAGAAGATTGTGTAGTTCCTGAATCATATATATAGTCTCGTGAGGATTCCAGTTAATTATATCTGTGGGTTTAAACCCGTAGAAAACCTCCGATGAAGCTGAGCCAAACGGTCATCGTCATCAAGTCTCATGATTCACGTTTCTTGTATATGCAAAATGATAAATATGAAGTATTATGTAGCCTTGCTAGCCTTGGCTATCACCACATCAATAATCTGCAGATGCCCTGTCTCATCGGACGCGGAGTTCATATAAAACCTCAAAATAGGTGCTCGGCCTCGTCGGTCATGAACGGGATATTGTGTCCAGCCTCGTCGGCCAGGACATAAATGTAGATTCCGGCCTCGTCGGTCGCGGAAAAGAGTTTAAATGAGATCATATGATGAAACTCCGGCCAAATCGAACATGACCCTACAATTATTTAATAGTGGCTTAACCTGCTGAATTTTCGTGTAGATGACAAATCTCAACTTAGGCGTGATCTAGGTTGCACGGACACGGACACGCGTGTCCGACACGACACGACACTAACACCGGAATTCACCATTTTTCCAAAAATATCGATACGGCGACACGGCTATATATATTTAAATAATAAATAAATTACATATATATATGTGTGTATATATATTGTTTTCTATGTTTTTTATGCTTATCAAATTGAAATAATATAAAGTTATAAACTTATAAAGTGTAAAGTGTATTCAGAATGTGTACCTCATCAATTGTTTTGTTAATCATGAATCATGATGATTGATGATAATTGTTGATGACTTGAAGTGAATACCATTTCCAGGAATAACAATTGAGAATTCTATTAACCTGGGAAAAAATAACATGATCAGTTAGACTATAAAAATAACATGTATTTGATTATTGAATAATCAAAACAATAGATTAATAGAGGAACAAGAACAACAATTGATAACGATAAGTGATACAAATTAAGAAGTAGCCAAGTTTGAAGTTCGAACATAGAACTGAAATGTAGAGTTCAACCAAAAGAAAGTAGCCACTAGGCAACATAGAAGTGATTCAACTTAAGTTACATCCCAAATTGAAATTTTAGTAGCAAGGCTAATTAAAAGACATCATGAGACTCTTAGACTTCAACTTCGTCCTCATTTTCTTCTTGGATCATCGTAGTTGGCTCATCTTTAAACAACACCCTCTCCAACTCTGGTTCTTCAAGAGAGAGCTCAGCAACCTCTAGAATGCCAACACTAGTTAAAGATTCAAAGCTATCTCCTCCCACATCCCACATTCTAGTTGTCCCTGTTTTATATGCTTGTGATCTTCTTGATAAGAGTCTTAAATTGTTATGCACAAATACCAAATCTTCAGCACGCTCAGGAGTTAATTTGTTTCTTCTCATGCTGTTGATGAAGCCATATGTGCTCCAGTTTCTTTCACAACAAGAAGATGAGGCCGGTTGGTTAACCAATTTGAGAGCCAAACTTTGTAGTATAGGAACGGATTGTCCATGATTTGCCCACCAATTCATTGGATCAAGAATCCATCTATCATAAATAGAATCAAAGTCATTGAATTCTCCTGAACAAGTGGAAAATCTTGCATATTCTTCTTTCACTTTCTTGAGATCTTCAACGACAGGGAAAGACTTTTTGAAGCACTTCATTCTCATCTGTGAAATCTCAATATCCTTGTGTGGGGGTACATGGCCAATAACACCTTCTTGGTTTATCCACTTGTCACTATAATATCTACAAATAAAAATGGAATCAATGGATTATTGGATTATAACCAAAATGGTGAAATGTTAGCAAAAGCAAAGGAAAATTTAAGTTCACCTTGGATTAAGTGAATGTGCCAAACAATGGAGTGGAGTGTTGCCTTTTGCCCAACGATCAACCAATATGCTTTGAACAATCGAGTAGAAGGTAGACTCCTCATTTTCTTCCTTACCTTCATGCCTATATATCACTTTCTTGACATTCTCAATCATTGTATTCCACATCTCATAAATCAGATGAAGGCATGGTGTGTCAGTGTCTGCCACACGTATCATTTCATAGATTGGCTCAGTGAATTCAACAATGTAGTTCACCTTGTCCCACCACACTTCATTGAGTACTAGGTCTCTAATAACCACTGCCATCCCTCTATTGTCATATCTATATGTCTCCCATTTGTCACTAATCACCATGTTTTGGAGAGCCCTCTTAATCATGCAAAACCGCTTCAACATAACTACAACTGAGGCAAACCTCGTTTCAGCAATAGCAAGTAACTTCAGCTTGCTAAACTCTTGGAACATTGATATCCTCATGCCATGGTTCATTATAAAATTCTTGATCATATTAGCATCTGCAGCAATCTCAGTTATCCAATGGCACTCATGAAAGACTACTTCCTCATCATTTCTTGGCATTTTAGTAGCACAAATACTCTTGAGAGCAAGATTGAAAGTATGAACAACACATGGAGTCCAAAAAATATAAGTGTACTTCTGTTGAACAGTCAAACCCGCACCTTTGCAATTTGTAGCATTGTCAGTGATGACTTGGACAACACTTTTTGCACCCACTTCTTCAATAATAGCAATCAACTTTTCAGAAATGTACTCCTTTGTCTTTACCTCGCCTTCTGCATTGATAGCTCGCAAGAACATCGGTGCACCCTCAGAAATAGCGAGAAAGTTAATGAGAGGTCGCCTCTGTGCATCTGACCATCCATCTGAACAAATGGTGACACCCTTTTCAGGCCATGTGCTCCATGTATGCTCCATTAAGGTTTCAATGTGAGTCCTTTCTTGTTGAAGAATTGTAGTCCTCAACTTGTTGTACCCAGGTGGGACATAACCAGAAAGGTTATGGTTTGCAGCAAAGCTATAAGATTGTTGAAAATGTAGATTTCTTGCTAGATTGAAAGACAATCCTGTAAATTTGACATAACCAAGATTAGTTGAATGCAAATGTTAAATTGGATAAAATTGAAACAAGCTGATTGCATACCTCCAGAATAAAACATCCTTGCAATTTGTGCATCCAGCTGATAGCGCACATCCTTGGCCCAAGCTTTCTCTAATGGCGAAGGAGGTCCCCTTCGCTTCTTATTTCCCAACATAGATGAGTCCAAACTTGATGAAGAAACACTAGCACTAAATGTAGCACTACCAACAGTTGATGGTGGCAATGGCACATTTCTTGCCCTTGTTTTTGTTTGTTCATCCTCGGCCTTTGCAACTTCACTTTTAAGCTGAGCAAGAATAGGTACTGTCACCTTAGGACATATCTTGCATCAACCGTTAGTAATTTTCAACAAATGCGCTTTGACTCTAGAGTAACTACTAGTGCCAACATATTTGCAATACTTGCATCTCCATTTCACATTTCCTCCCCCCTGACCACCCCTGTCTAGAACATCAACATGATTCCACAATGGAAGCTTCAACCTACTGCTGCTATTTTCCTCCTCTCTAGCACTAGAATTAGCGGCTTCTATTTTTCTAGAACGATAAAACAAACAATCAAGCACATAACAACAAGTCAACAATAATCAACCAATCATCAACTTACATTCTTGCAATTGCAATCATCTAATGTTATTGTAAATCAAACATCTTCTAAATCAAACCTCAGTGCCATCGTACAAGCAGCCCAAAGAATGGCAGAGATGAGGAGAGCGCGAGCGCCGGTGGCTGGAGGAGGCGAGCTGAGGGAGAGAGTGCCCGCGCTCGGCGGCTGGAGGAGGTGAGATGCCGGAGAGAGCGCCGGCGCCCGGCGGCTGGAGGAGGCGAGATGCGGATGCGGATGCGGGAGAGAGCGCCGGCGCCCGGCGGCTGGAGGAGGCGAGCTGCGGGAGAGAGTGCCGGCGGCTGGTGTGGGAGAGCGCCGACGGCTGGTGCGGGAGAGCGCCAGCGGCTGGAGGGAGAGCAGGCCGGCGATGGGGAGGAGCGCGCTGGCGAGAGTAGAGGGGCGGCGTTCGCGATGCGGACTGGGGAATGGGCGGCGTTCGCGATGGGTTAGGGTAAGGAAGCCACCGCGTCTCCTCCTGGCGGGCCAGATTGCCTGGGCCGGCCGTGTCCTGGGCCGTGTACGATTCGTTTATTTTCCGTGTCCGACACGTGTCGGAAATTTCAGTAATTAAATTTTATTCAAAATTCGGCTGACACGCCGCCGACACATGTCCGCGCCGTGTCCGCGTCGTATCCGTATCGGACACGGATACGGCGATTTACCCACGTGTCCGTGCACCATAGGGCATGATGATTATCCATCTTTCGTGGTGGATGGAACCCCACACATACAAGCTAATAATAACTCCATATCTTTCATTAGGAGTGATCTTGCTTTTATTCACACAAACGTAGCTGCTGCAAGGTATTTCTGTGAGTGTCTATTCAGCTTATTTGACGCACGCATACTGCCCTAGCGACGGCATGTAGAAGATTGCCATGTAGAGCCGCTAGGCGCATATACTTCACCATCATGACGACCTGGAACTTGTAGACTGCCGTGAAGAAATGCTAGATGCATATGCGGACAACTGTAAATTTGTAGACTGCCGTGGAGCTGCTGAACTCATGTATACCACCGTCGGAATGGCACAAAATTGTAGATGTTGCCACCTAGAAACTAATAGAAGCACACACGCTGCCGCCGTAACGGCTTGAAACTTTGTAGAGCAGATGACATCCGTGGGAAATGCGCAAAGCTAATGATACCTCCATATCTTTCATCATGAGTGATCTTGCTTTTATTCACACAAACGTAGCTGCTGCAAGTAATTTTTGTAGACTATCCATCCTGCAGCTCATACATACGTGCTGCCCTAGCGACGGCATGAGTTTTGTCGATGATTGCCATGCAGAGTCGCTAGACACATGTACGTGGCCATCACGGCTACCCAAAATCTGTAGACTGCCGTATAGAAATGCTAGATGTATGCGGACGGTTCGAAATTTGCAGATTGCCGTGTAGAGCTATTGGACGCATATGCGCCGCCATCAGGCTGTAAACCACTCCTGCAAACCACTCACCATCGGGATGTGCCATGGGCACCTTGTGAAGAAGAAGCCAACTCGTACTGTCCTACAAAGGATCCCTTTTGATTTTGCAGAGAAGACGCCGAAGTTGTAACCGTGAGGAGATTGATCTCTGTGGAAAGCTAATGGAGAAGTGTTATTCGGTGGTGTGTGTGTGTGGAGTGGCAGGCGATGGGTGTAGCATATGGATGTGTGTGAGATGGTGTTGTGTACTGGTGTAGTGGTGTATGCGTTGTGGGAGACGGCTTTCATAATCTACTGCTTCTTCTCTCGCGAGCCCACCAAGCATCTGTTTTTATACCTGAACTCTAGGGCAGAGCCTGCAGGAGGTGAGGGACAGCTGCAGAGGAGGGGTGCATTAGCTCAAGGGATGCTCTGAGGGAGAGGGATTGGACTACGTACAACTCACTGAGGAGGTGGCAGTGGCGTAGCAGCAGTGGTATGCTGGAGTTGGCGAAGATGACTCGATCGCGTCCGATTACTACATGAATCAAGAAATTTGTTTGTGGGAAATACTCTAGGGAATGTGGAACGCAAAGTGACGCGGTCAGAAATGTGACGGTGATGAGGAAGTTCACTACGTACAAATCTCCCACGAATGCTGCACGGTGATGAGACGGGTCGGCGGGCAGGTAGCAGAGCAGGGAAATGGCGGGCAGAGGTGTCAAAACTTGGGGGCTATGTGCTACGATGGTTTTCAACCGGTTGGCAAGAGGTGGTAGAAGCTCCTGCAGCTGCGCTCGCCTGCATGGCAGTGAGAGAAAGAGAGGGATGAGGAAGCTCAGAGATTTGATAAATTTTTAGTCATAACAAATCGACTCCAAAAATTATGAGAAGTTTTGTGGACCCTCCTAACAAGGTGTTGATTCTTGTATAATTTTTTTCA
Source organism: Melocanna baccifera (assembly GCA_036346265.1). Classification (NCBI taxonomy): domain Eukaryota; kingdom Viridiplantae; phylum Streptophyta; class Magnoliopsida; order Poales; family Poaceae; genus Melocanna; species Melocanna baccifera. Next base: position 37,834 of record JAYEVJ010000143.1, on the reverse strand, counting down.
AGATTTTATCTGCTTTAAATTTTCTCAAAAATTATTTGAAAGTCCTTGTTTTATTAAAAAGCAATACTTTAATTCGGTGAATTTTAGAAACACGCTAAAAAATGTTTAAATTTTAATTTCTAGCACCATGAACTTATTTTTGAGTTTTTAAAATGATTTCTACTGTAAATTCTCCTATACCACTTTATGGATCATTTTTTCAGATTCAATTTTTTAATTCAAATTGAATTTCATCCATTATACTTTCCTTTCGAAAAATTAGTGTTCACAAATTATTTTTCCAAAGGAACTCCAATCAAAAGCCAAGAAAATAATATGCAAGTAAAAAAGTTTTAAATTTTACTCATTTTGAACTTCCTAGAATTTAGGATATTACAGATCTACCCCCTTACAAAGAATCACAACCTCGAGATTTGGTGGGCTCGGTAAAGAAATTTGAAAATTCGGTTCTAAGATAATCTACTTGTTCCCATGTAGCTTCATCCTTAGTGAGGTTACTTCACTGAATCTTTAGCATCTTGATGGCAAGGCCATGAGTAAGTCGCTCGGCTTCGTCTAGAACGTGAGTCGGATGCTCCCGATAGGAAAGATCGAGTTGTAGATCGATGTTTTCCAATTGAACTCGCTCAGAGTGTGGAGACACTTCTTGAGTTGACAAATATGGAAGACATCATACACTTCTGAAAGTTGATGTGGCAGCTCCAATTGGTCTGCCGCTTCGCCTTTCTTTCCAACGATTTGGTACGGCCTGATGTACCAAGGTATCAATTTTCCATGGACTTGGAAATGGTGGATGCTGCACAGCGGTGAGACCTTGTATAAACATAGTCATCTATCTCAAAGCTTAGCTCATGACAGCGATGGTTGGTATAGCTCTTTTGACAAGATTGTGCTTCCTTCAAACAGCTCATTATTGCATCAATGTTTTCCTGAGCTACTTCGATAATAGTTGGTCCAAAAAATTGCTTTTTGCCAACCTCGGATCAGTAAAGAGGTGTTCTAAACTTTCTCCCGTATAGTGCTTCAATGGAGATATTGGGAGGCTTGATTAGAAGCTATTGTTATAAAAAAAACTCATCAAACGTGAAGCATTCACTACTACAAAGAAGGCTATACTGGACACCTCATCATAGACGGTTCTACAAAATCTATCAGTGTTAAGCTACAGTATAGTTATCTTAGACAGTTTTACTAGTGTGACTGTCTGTATTATAACTGATAGTAAGAGCTGTCTGTGATGACCTACTTATCACAGATGATTTTTTTACACAAACCATCTATGATACATCACAAACGGTTCATAATAAAAACTATCTGTGATTTATGGACTTATCATAGATGGTTTTTGTGTAAAGTTGGCAGTGATACATCATAGACGATTATTTTTAAAAACCATCTATGATAATATTTCTTCTATATATACAAGTGCGAAAATATAACTCACTGCACTCCTATGCATACTTAGGTTTATCAAGACACCCGTGCGCTGATCAGGACATCACTATTATCAAGACTTCATCTACACAATATCACCTCTATCATCATATTCAAGTAACAATGACAAGATTAGTGTTGGACCAACGATTGAAGTTTTGCAGCAATTGTACAAAGGACCAATCACTCGAGATAGAGCAAGAGAACTCACTAAACAGGTTATTAGAAGAGCAAGAACTTTATGCTACCAAACAGGAGGTGAGGGAGGCCAGCGCACCAAGAGAAAGTCCAAGAGGAGGAGACAATGACACTTCACTTATATCAATGGAAAAATCCACCAAGATGCTGGAATCAAGATTTCAAACTTTAAATTGAAGATTGGATAAGACTACACTTCAGAAGCTCGATTGTGTCCAGTTTTCAATTCTGAGTTCGTTTGAGTTTTTGGCCAAGTCCATATGTCATGAGCTGGTTTGTATCTATCTTTACTATTTAAAAAGAAGGAGTTGGTGGTTGATGTCACACCTAAAACTCTTTTAACCCTAAACGCCTTTAACCCTAAAACCCGTCTGCCACGCCAACCATCCTCGTGCGCTGTCGTTTATTCCGCCTCTCCCCATCCCTCCCGCCGCCGCGCCTTCCGCCTCTCTCCATCGCCCCTCCCGCCGCCGCGCCGCCCTCGCCTCCTCCCGTCCGCCTTCCCCACCGAACCTGTGTGCCTTTCTCCATCGCGACTCCCGCCGCCGCGCCGCCCTCGCCTCCTCCCCTCCCTCCGCCCTCGCCACCTCCGCCCCCCCCGCGCCGTCGCATCCTCCTCCCGGCGTCGCCTCCTCCCTAGCCCGCGTCGCCGCCGCCTCCTCCTCTACCCCCCAGACGCCTCCTCCCCTACTCCCCCAACCCCCCATGCCGCCGCCTCCCTCTCTCCGTCCCCCGCACCGCCGCCTCCTACTCCTCCCACTCCTCCCCCTCCTCCACCGCCGCATCCTCCACCAGCGTGAATCGCCGCCGCCACCATCGACTCCCTCCTCCCCCCTCTATTTGAAACATCGTTTCTCTCTTATCTATAGAATCCAACTCATATCATCACCCCTTCCCTTTAAATACTTGCAGATGGAGACACAATGGAAGACACTGACTTTGATGAGCCAACTGATGCTTATCCCACCGGATCAAATGTCCTAGATTCCTACGATCATGTATACAGCAATATACCCAATAACACACACGTGTTGAAGCCTGAGCCAGATTGTGCGCACTGCTACGTGAAGAAGTTCCAGTATGAGTCAAAGGGTTTTTGCTGCCGAAATGGTCAAATCAGGCTGTCGATCCTAGAGCCAACACCAGATCTCCGTAGGCTCTGGTCAAGTGCAGATCCTGATGCCAGGCATTTTCAAGACAACATTAGATTACTCAACGGTCACTTCTCCATTACTACTCTAGGCGTGAGTCTTGATAAGAACTACACCAACATGAGGTCTGGAGTATACAACATGAGGTCTGGAGTATACACATTTAGAGCCCATGGACAAATTTACCACAATGTACATTCCTTTGGTTCGAGTGACTCTGCTCCAGTGCATCTAGAGCTCTATTTCTACGATGATGACTCCACTCTCGATCACCGGTTTCGTTACTCCCCTAGCCTCGACCAGGAAGTCGTGAGGATGCTTGTCAACATTCTTCAGGACAACCCTTACTCGCAGACTTTCCGGAGCCTAGGCCAGGTTAAAAACCTCGAGGAATATCGTGTCTCACTAAATACAGACTTAAAGATGGACCAGAGAGTCTACAACATGCCGATAACATCGGAGGTGGCCGCTGTGTGGGTTGAAGGCAATGAGCTGCCCAAAGTGATCTTGAGTTTGCAGAGTACCTATTGCGTGTCGGCAACGGTACAGAGGAGACCAATGAAGATGGCTGTGTATGGCTTCCGGACGAGATATGCGTGCCGTATACAGGAAAGGACACAGACCTCGATAAACTTATACAGAGTGTGTTCCCTATGTTAGATCAGAACCTATCGGATGCCAGCTATATCACATCTCGGGCCATCTTGTCAACCCGAAATGAGTATATCGATAAGATCAATATGAAAATGATTGACCTATTTTGTGGGGAGGAGATGGTGTACCATAGCTTTGACTATGCGGAGGATGATCCCCACAGCTACTACCCTCCTGAATTCTTAAACACACTGACCCCTAACAGGCTACCTCCGCATGTACTTAAGCTCAAGATTAACTGTCCCGTGATACTATTGTGGAACATCGATCCCACTAATGGACTATGCAACGGGACGAGACTGGTAGTCCAGGGGTTCCAAAAGAATGCGATTGATGCTAAGATTGTGCTCGGTCAGCACACCGGGAAGAGGGTGTTCCTCCCTCAGATACCTCTATGTCCCTCTGATGACTTATATGCTTTTTGCATTTCTATTATTAGGGCATGAAAATGGAAATATTTTGCTTCAGCACACAATCTCATAGATTTGACCGATTACTTGCCGAAGAGAGTTCGTATGAGATCCACTCAGTAAACGTTGACCCAAATCCCAATGAATTTCGGTTCCTTGGAAAGGAGCTTGAATTAAGGTTCACATACCGAACTACGGTTGGGCAATTGAGCAATATCATTCAATTTTCTGATCTCCCTATCCAATATACACATTTTGAAGATGTTTATTTAAAACCAAACAAGTCAATTGTTGGTAAGATCTCCACTTTTTCACATATGCTGCCTCTTATTTGATATACTTTTGTGTTGTTGCTTTGAACAATCCTTACATTTGATATATCTTATTCTTGTTCCTCATCTAATTGATACATTGTTGAAAAGGTTGCTTAATGACAATGGATTGTATAAATTTCATATTTGGACCACAAGATGATAGGCTACAAGAGCTTGAAGGTAAAAAAAAGTAAATAATGTATGCAAGTATATATTCTTTCATAATTTAAATAATGCTCTCTTTAAACAGAACTGCGCCAGGTGGTGTTGCATGATTTGAATGCAAGGAACTTTATCATGAATACCGTTGATGTAAGGAACGATAGACTTGACAAAATGTTTCGACATTAAATAACATAAGCAATTCACTAATTCTTTTCGTATCTTTTATATGTAATATACACAATGGATTTTTGACTAATGAATTTTTTATTTGACTAATGAATTTTTTATTGTCCTATCCAGGTTCTTTTGTTCACATGGTCTCTGGAACTTCAAAACTTGGTGGATCTGAAATAGTTGAATATTTGAAAGGCCTTGTGTATCTGTTGCTTGCAACATAATAGGGGGATATAAGATACAGTAGATGCCTAACTGTTATTAGACAACTCACGTTATAGAGAATTTTAATGTGTTTTTGCAGTTTGAGTTGCATAAAATTACTAATGTTTTTGGACTTGCAAGTGGATTCTTGCACACAAGTTTTGGTTTATAAGCACCCTTATTTTAGGTTTTAACATGATGATTTTGCCGTTCTTCCTGTTTAACTCCAAAACTTCTTTCGTTGATCAATTGTTTTAACCCTAATCCTGTTGAGATTGTGTTGCGTCTGAATACGCTAATTGTGTGCCAGAATCCATAGCTCTGTCTGTGCACAAGGGTCTACTGTTGCATAGTATGCATCACTTTTATTTGGTTTTTCGTTGCAACGCACGGGCACCTTACTAGTAATAAGATATATTAAAGTTGTTTTGGGCTTTAGTATTCGTTTTGGTTCAATTTTGAGGTGATGGCGATGCTGAAGCTTCAAACAGGCTGAAAACGAATACTTGGATAGCAAGAGAAGTTGGGCTGTTGTCAAGGGAGTTGTGCGCCACCCTCATGGGCCAGCCACCACATGGGACCCACCTCATGGGCACCCAAACCAAGGCAACCAGCCAACCACTTCTTATTACTTTAGGTTTAAATTAGGAATTGGAATAGAATTCTAGTTATTTCCCTACTTTGAGTCTAGCTAGACTTGTACGAGGATATAAAGCCTTAGCCACCATCCCATGTAACCCTCGAACGTTAATTTTCAGTTGAAGCAATTTCTTGCTTTTTGGTCTATGTCGTGTGCTGCCAAGAGAGTTGGAAAGCCGACTAGTTAGCATTCCACTAAATTATCGGTTATCAGTGTTCTTGTTGTTCTTCACGAACCAGCAATGTCGTCTATCTTGGTGTGGTGAGAAGACGGAGATCTGGAGTATATTGCTAGTTGAATTTCGGTACGTAGAAGTCTGTAATCGAGACAGACAATCGCGTTCTGTTTATCAGAATTCACGGGATTTTAGATTAGCAGTATATGTACCCTTTAAGTGAGATCCTATGTCATGAAGATCTGGCACCCCTGTATCATCTTGGTATTAGAGCACTAGGTTGACACGGTAGGATCAATCTTTTATCCCTAATTAGTTTTTTTGTTTGTTGTCTACCCTATATACAAAGCCAAAAAAAATCCTAGCCTAAATTTTCAATTCATTTGCATCTTGTAAGTTTTGTTAGTTTTTAATTTGTTAATTTCAATTGTATAGTTGCTGTCCATTGTATCTCATGTTTCCATCGCGTTGCTTGATCATTCTTTTAGGATTCTTAGTTTTTCCATCTACAAATAGAAAATTCATGGATTAGAACTCCTCTAATCCATATAAAAAAAATCATTATGGTTTAGACTCCCTAAATCACAACAAAAAAAATATCCCCTTACCTTTCTTGAGCTTTTGGATCTCCTAAAATCCGAAATCCAGTGTGGTTGATCTCCCAACTTTGCATCTATAACTTGTCTTGGTGCTGGAGCTTGCATTTGAAAGTGTATTGAATATGTACAATGCATTTACATAGCCTCCCATTGAGTTCGTTTCGGAATTCCACAAAGAAACCGTGTAGAACTTTCCAAAAAAGTAGTCATCATTCCAAAAATTGAAAAGCATAACAAACCGATACCAAATATGCTGAAATTTGTGGAGGCCTTCTAGATAGAGCCACAAACTTTCACAAAACATTTTAGCAAGTTTGGCCCACGGAATCGAAAGATATAGTGGTTCCAAGTTGAGTCCGAGTCAGATTTTGACTCTGAGACACTTTCAGCAAAATGGGCATAACTTTTGCATACAAAGTTTGTGTTTGACATTCTTGTACTCGTTGAAAAGCTAATGATAAGGCACATCTTTTTAGTTTCTTCAAGACCTCCAAAATTGGCATCTTTAGTCCCGAATTTGTGTTGCAACTTTTTAGATTCTGTTTTTGCCAAAAATTTCGATCTTCCCTTTGGAATTTGGGGTTTGCCTCAACTGCAAGGTTATAGATCTCATCAAAACCTTTCAAACAATCATATATAAGCCATATAAAACTTTGCTATTTCATCTTTTGAGACTAGCTGTTGTTTCCTACTTAAACTAGAGGGTTATTTATATTGCACCGTTAGATTGTCCTGGTGCTCTACATCGTGTGAACAAATCTTGTACCTTGACAGAAGTTTGAGTAATGGGCTAGCATCTCTCCTAGTACTTGGTGTGAGAACTTCCTTTGCTTACATTAAGTCACATTAATCATTGCGTGTGTGTGCATCACTTATATCTTGGACATTGCAGCTAAAATTTTGATTACTTTGTGGATTATTTACTAGCTTTATAATATCTTGACTATTTGAATTGTGATAGCATTATACACTAACCATATCCCAGTTCCACATAAACTTGGTGAGTGCAGCTCGTGTGATTGGTTTTCAGCTAGTGACACCTCTGACTTATCTCTCATCGCCTAGGTACGTGATATTGCTATTCGTAGGAATTGACAAGATACTTGGTCGGTAGTAGCATTAGGTGTTTCTTTGCATAGTATACATGGATGATGTCAAGCGAATTGTGGAACGGTTTAATGAACTGCTTGAGGAGATTCATGCTGACTTGCAAGAACTAAAAGAATGGCGCGATAATTTTGTAACTAACCCTGTTTGATGGGAACGGGGTCCCGATCTTCCAACAGGTTCTGGATATATTCGATTTGGTGGAGGCGCGACACAATTCGATTCAGCTTCCGAACAACACGTTCCGAACCCCGCAATCACAGCACCACATCTCCTCAGGTTATCAACCGTGCGCTGCCCGGTTGACCTCGCCAAGAAGTTTAATCATCGCCTGTGAATCGAAGAACACAAGCAAGAACAAGGAAGAACACAATGGATTTGCAGATGTATTGATTTAGCACTCGAAAGTTGGGGTCTTACAAACCGATGAACGGCGAAACTGTTCAAGACAGAATTAATCTAAGCAAAATCCAAACCCTAATGGTGGGGGTGGTGGCAGGATATAGAGGGGTGAGGGGCGTGCAAAACCCCTGGACGCGCCCTAATGGGCTCCAACACGATACAAAGTCGAACGACCCAAAAAACGGTGGCGCAGCACCCTGACAGATTCTAAAAGCCCAATTGTTTCGATGATTCCCGTTGACTCAGAAGAAATTTGGACCTGGGACTAGAGCCATTGGAAAGGTCGTCTTCTCAGCTTTCCATACATATATGGAACGTCCAAAACGGAGTCCGGATGCGATCTGGGTGTCCGTTTTAGTACGGCCTGGTCCTGGACTCCGAATTGGATTCGAAGTCGACTTGAGTTGGGCCTCCAACATGATTCGATCGCCCTTGCTGGACTTGTGCGCCTCGTAGCCCTTCTCCAAGTACTTCCAGGTCCTCTCTATGGTTCCTAATCATAATTAAATCATTAGGTAGCAATCGATTCTCAAATGAACAAAAGGAAGTATTTAGGAACGAGCTCACCTGTAAATTCAATTGTCGGGCGCGAGCTCTAGTGATTGGTCCTTGAATGTCAAGTGGAGGAGTGTTGTGTGTATCCGAAGAAGTGATGTTCTCATCATCCTCCCCCTCTTGAAGCGGAGTTATCCTCAACTCAGCCTCATCTTCTTCTCCCAAGTATGGCTTAAAATTTGAAATATTAAAGGTGGGACTAACCCCAAACTCGGGAGGCAACTCAAGTTTATATGCATTATCATTTATCTTCTCAACTATCTTAAAAGGGCCAGTAGCTCTAGGCATCAATTTGGACTTTCGTAACTTAGTAAATCTATCCTTTCTCAAGTGCAACCAAACAAAATCACCCGGTTCAAGTTTAACTTCCTTTCTACCTTTACTACCAACAATCCTTTATTTTTCATTCATCTTTTCAATGTTTACCTTAGTAGTCTCATGCATTGTGACAATAAAATCAGCACGCTTCTTAGCATCATTATGAACTCTCTCACTGGTAGGCAAAGGTAAAATATCAATAGGGGCACGGGGATTGAATCCATACACTACCTGAAAAGGACTTACCTTGGTGGTGGAGTGTTCCGCTCGATTATATGCGAACTCAACATGCGGCAAACACTCTTTCCACAGCTTCAAATTGTTCTTCAAAACAGCTCTCAACATGGTAGACAATGTGCGGTTCACCACCTCGGTTTGGCCATCAGTTTGTGGGTGACATGTTGTAGAGAACAACAACTTTGTACCCAACTTGTTCCATAGAGTACACCAAAAATGACTCAAGAACTTGGCATCACGATCTGAAACAATAGTAGAAGGCATACCATGCAAACGAACTATCTCTTTACCATGCAAACGAACTATCTCTTTGAAAAAGAGGTCAGCAATATGAACGACATCATCGGTTTTATGACATGGTATAAAGTGAGCTATCTTAGAAAAACGATCCACAACAACAAAAATGCTATCCCTCCCCCTCTTAGTCCTAGGCAATCCTAAAACAAAGTCCATAGAAATATCTGCCCACGGAATAGAAGGAACAGGTAGAGGCATATACAAACCATGTGGATTCAAGCGAGACTTAGCGTTTTGACATGTAGTGCAGCGAGCCACAAACCGCTCAACATCTCGTCTCATTTTTGGCCAAAAGAAGTGTGTGGCCAGAACGTCCTCCGTCTTCTTAGCACCAAAATGTCCCATCAAACCGCCTCCATGCGCCTCCTACAACAACAAAAGACGAACGGATCCAACTAGAATGCATAGGCGGTTAGCTCTAAACAAGAACCCATCCTTGATCACGAATTTATTCCATGCTTGTCACTCTTTAAAATGTAACAGCACATCCTTAAAATCAGCATCAAAAGCATATTGTCCTTTAATGGTTTCAAGACCAAAAATGCGAAAATCAAGTTGAGACAACATGATATAGCGTCGAGACAAAGTATCAGCAATCACATTATTCTTCCATTTCTTGTGTTTAATGACATAAGGAAAAGATTCAATAAATTCAATCCACTTAGCATGTTTACGATTCAAATTGGTTTGACTATGAATATACTTAAGTGATTCATGATCGGAATGAATGACAAATTCTTTAGGCCATAAATAGTGTTGCCACGTCTCTAAAGAACGAACAAGAGCATACAATTCTTTATCATACGTGGAATAATTAAAAGAAAAACCATTCAATTTTTCACTAAAGTAGGAAACATGTTTGCCTTCTTGCATCAAAACACCACCAATACCAATTCCGCTAGCATCACATTCTAGCTCAAAAGTCTTATCAAAATCCGGAAGTTGGAGCAATGGTGCGTGTGTAAGCTTGTCCTTCAAAAGATTAAAGGACTCCTCTTGTGATGGCTCCAAATGAAACACGACTCCCTTCTTTGTCAACTCAATCAATGGTGTCGCAATGGTGCTGAATTCCTTGACAAAGCGGCGATAAAATCCTGCAAGACCAAGAAAACTCCGCACTTGGGAGACTGTCGTGGGCGTGGGCCAACTCCATATCGCCTCCACCTTGGCTCTATCAACCTCAATTCCCTGTGGAGTCACAACATAGCCAAGAAAAGAGACTCGATCCGCGCAAAAGGTGCACTTCTCAAGGTTACCAAACAAACGTGCATCTCTCAAAGCATTAAAAACAGCACGTAAGTGATTCAAATGTTCACCCATGGACTTGCTATAAATCAAGATATCATCAAAGTAAACGACCACAAATTTGCCAATGAAAGGACGTAAAACCTCGTTCATTAATCTCATGAAAGTGCTAGGTGCATTAGTTAACCTAAAAGGCATGACTAACCACTCATACAAGCCGAACTTAGTTTTAAAAGCAGTTTTTCATTCATCGCCAAGTTTCATTCTTATTTGGTGGTATCCACTACGCAAGTCAATCTTTGTGAAAATTATAGCACCACACAACTCATCAAGTATGTTGTCTAGCCGGGGAATAGGATGACGATACCTTATAGTAATGTTGTTAATGGCTCTACAATCTACACACATACGCTAAGAACCATCTTTTTTGAGAACCAAAAGAACAAGAACAGTACAAGGACTAAGGCTCTCACGTACGTACCTACAGACCAAAAGGTCTTGGACTTGTCGCTGAATCTCCTTAGTCTCTTCGGGATTGGTCCTGTACGCCGCACGGTTTGGCAAACTCGCTCTAGGGATCAAGTCAATCTGGTGCTCAATCCCTCGAATGGGTGGAAGTTCTGGAGGTATCTCAGCAGGGAAAACATCTCTAAACTCCTGCAAAAGGTTAGTGATAGGAGCAGGCAAAGTGCAAGGCATATTATCAAGAGAAAATAAAGTATCTTTGCACACAAAAGCATAGCATGTATCATTAACATCATCAATTTCAGCAAGGTCTGATTTTGTGGCAAGCATAACAGAATTTTTCAAATGGATTACTTGCTGTTTTTCAGATTTATCATGTTCCTTTGGATCATTAGTAGCACCAGCTCTCTCCCTATCGGCCTCTATAATCTCAGCTGGGGTCAAAGGCAGTAAAGAAATTTTCTTTCCTTTATGCATAAAAGTGTATTTGTTACTACTACCATGGTGTAAAGCATCATTATCAAATTCCCATGGTCGACCCAATAAAAGAGAGCATGCTTGCATGGGAACCACATCACAATCAACATGATCAGCATAACCACCAATGGAAAAATAGACTCGGCATGTTTGTGTTATCTTAGCTTTTCCAGAGTCATTTAAGCACTGAATATGGTATGGATGTGGATGCGGTCGCGTGGTCAAGCCAAGCTTCTTGACCAAATCAGAACTCACCAAGTTGTTGCAGCTTCCTCCATCAATGATGACACGTGCACGTCGGTTCTTGATTGCAAAGAAAGTCTGAAGCAAATTATGGCGTTGAAGCTTATCGGTTTGTTGTACCTGTGTGCTGAGGACTCGCTGCACAATGATGCTTTGTAGCGTCACTGTGGACGCCCCACCAAGGACTAGGTCGTCATCACCACCGCCATTGTCGTCCGAGGCAGCAGCAACATCATCATCCTCCTCGACATCCGAAGTGCTGATGTAGCCTCCATCTTCTGTGGCGATGTATGCCCGTTGGCTAGGGCAATTCCTCTGCACATGACCAAGACCATGACAGCGGTGGCACTGAATGTCGGAGGAGCGGCCCGTGGAAGCCACGGAAGAAGAACTTTTGGTTGGAACCTGCAAAGAATTTTTTGTAGAATCTGCAGGGCGTGTCGTGGAAGGTAGCTTCGGTGGCGCTGCAGCAATCTTGTTCATAGGTGGTGGAGGAGAACGAAAAATCGAAGAAGACTTGGGCAGTCCCGTCGATGTAGTCGTTCGCGGCGTGTAGGAGGGTCATCCGGTGCTTGCCCTCGCTGATTCCTTGCGTCCCTGCAATTCTTTTTCTGCAAGCATAGCAAGCTGGAACAACCTATTGATATCATTATACTCCTTGTAATCAATTATGTCCTAAATTTCACTCCTTAAGCCCCCATAAAAACGAGCCATCTTATCCTCCTCATCCTCTACAACATTACAACGCAGCATGCCTATTTGTAGTGCTTGATAATACTCCTCAACAGATTTATTACCTTGATCTAAACGCTATAATTTCTTACGCATATCACGTTTAAAAGCAGGAGGAATAAATCTAGTACGCATAGCTACCTTCAATCTATCCCATGTATCAGGTGCTAAACCAGAATTAACTACTTGACTCCACCAAAGGATTGCAAAATCTTTAAACTCACTAGCAGCTTGTCTAACTCTATGCACTTCAGGAACTAGATAGGAATTAAATTTTTGTTCAACTGTCATCTCCCAATCTAGATAAACTTCAGCGTCATAAACACCCACAAAAGATGGTATGGTAAATTTAACTTTAGCAAATGGATCATCATTAGCACGAGCATTGTGGTGCTGAAAGTCATTACCTCTCATACCATGACGGTTGCGTTGTAGGCGGGGTCATAAACGTACATCTTGAGCATCACGATTTTGCCTCTCATTATCATCTCCCTCCTCAAGGTCTTGCGGTGCTTCATGTGCATTCTCGCGTCCGTTGTTTGGTGGCCGATTCACCATTCTTTCAAGGCGTGTGGTGAGTGCTGCAATACTCTCATTGATGAATCGCTGCAATATATCCGTCGTAGCTTGAAGCTTCCTATCGATATTCTCATTAATGGTAGTACGTTGTTCACCCAAGAGCGTCATGAGCTCTCCCTTTGCAACACACTCTTGCGCGTCAGACGACTCACCTGCCATGGTTAGTGGAAACACAGGGAAAATAAAAGGATTATCCCTATCGACTACAAAGGAAGGACAGTGGGAACCCGCAAAGGAAGTGGCTTACCAAGCTCTTACAAGTGTCAGTACCATCGCAAACAGTAGGTGGTACAACTGGGGGCTAGTTCGCAAACAGTAAGTGTTAGTACCATCCCTGGAAAGTGTGACCCAAAATTTAATTTCACCTAATTTAAAAAAAATCGCCTGATTTCGAGTTCGTATGCGAAAGTTACGGCCGTTTGAAGATGGGCCTCTGAGTTATGGTTTCTGTGGAGGCCGAAACGAGATCGGGTGGAGGAAATTGGTGGAAAATGGGGGCGGAAGCTCGGGAAATAGGTGGGGGATGGTGTTGGGTGATCACGAGACAAAAACAGAGGGTGGGAAGCTGGGTGATCACGAGACAAAAACAGAGGGTGGGATATGGGTGGGAAAACAAAAGTTGACGGCTAGGGTTTGTATGAGAGGTAGCGGAAGCAAGACAACCCGAAACAAAACACGATCTAAACCAGCAACACAACTCGACTAAGGACACAAACTCATCACTACAGACTCTGAAATCAAATTGTGCAAAAGGCTAACGAGATCTGGGACAAGAAACAACCTATGACTACACTTTTTTGTAGGGCTTTTTCTTGGACTCTAGGATGAAACCGAAAACAACAAGGGTAGGGTAAACTCGAACCTGAAGGAACACCTGAAGCTCTGATACCACTTGATGGGAATGGGGTCCCGATCTTCCAACAGGTTCTGGATATGTTCGATTTGGTGGAGACGCGACACAACTCGATTCGGCTTCCGAACAACACGTTCCGAACCCTGCGCTGCCCGGTTGACCTCGCCAAGAAGGCTAATCCTCGCCTGCGAATCGAAGAACACAAGCAAGAACAAGGAAGAACACAACGGATTTGCAGATGTATTGATTTAGCACTCGAAAGTTGGGGTCTCACAAACTGATGAACGACGAAACTGTTCAAGACAGAATTAATCTAAGCAAAACTCGAACCCTAATGGTGGGGGTGGTGGCTGGATATAGAGGGGTGAGGGGCGTGCAAAACCCCTGGATGCACCCTAATGGGCTCCAACACGATACAGAGCCGAATGGCCCAAAAGACGGTGGCGCAGCACCCTGACAGATTCTGAAAGCCCACTTGTTTCGACGATTCCTATTGACTCAGAAGGAATTTGGACCTGGAACTAGAGCCATTGGAAAGGTCGTCTTCTCAGCTTTCCATACATATATGGAACGTCCAAAATGGAGTCCGGATGCGATCTGGGTGTCCGTTTTAGTGCGGCCTGGTCCTGGACTCCGAATTGGATTCGAAGTCGACTTGAGTTGGGCCTCCAACATGATTCGACCGCCCTTGCTGGACTTGTGCACCTCGTAGCCCTTCTCCAAGTACTTCCAGGTCCTCTCCATGGTTTCTAATCATAATTAAATCATTAGGTGGCAATCGATTCTCAAATGAAGAAAAGGATGTACTTAGGAACGAGCTCACCTGTAAATTCAATTGTCGGGCGCGGGCTCTAGTGATTGGTCCTTGAATGTCAAGTGGAGGAGTGTTGTGTGTATCCGAAGAAGTGATGTCCTCATCACTGTTATAGGTGAAAATACAATGGTGGAGCGTGGACTCGATAAGGCCAACGCAGAAATGGCTGCCTGAGTTCAACGATAGGAAGAAGTAGTTCGCAGGTGCAAAGAAGATGCTCATCTTGCTTGTCAACACCAGCATGGAAAAAAACACGACAAGTACGTCTACCTCACATAGTGCAGGATGTATGTCTTCTTCCATCAGGAGCTGCACGAGGAGGAGTCGCACGTTGGCCAGCCACAGCATGTGGTGGCGCTCGTGGAGGAGGGCTTGGTCACTACAAGTCAGGATCCGACAATGATGATGGGCACTATGTTGATGCCTTTGAGGACTACGATGCCAACTAAGCACCGATAGATTGCGGCCATCACCGCGGTCGTGCTGGACGTGTTCCGGTACCACGCGAGGAGGATCCTCTCACTAAGGTAAAAATTTCCATGCCTAAATTTGTTGGTGGTACTGATCCAGGAGAATATCAAAAATGGGAGATGCATGTGGACAAGATCTTCCGTATACACAACTACAGCGAAGACCGTAAAATCAAGCCTGCTTCCTTGGAATTTGATGATTATGCGCTAACGTGGTAGGAGAAAGTGCAAAATGACCACAGAGACAACGGTCATCCTCCTATCATAACATGAGAAGCAATGAAGTGAGAGATGCGTACTCATTTTATTCCTATATATTTCCGTCAAGATGTTCTTATTCAATTGTAGGAGCTAAGTAAGGCACACAATCCGTGGAAGACTAGTACAAGTAGATGGAGCAACTCTTGATTTAGGGCTGAATTCTGGAGAACAGTGAACAAATAATGGCGAGATTCTTGCATGGGTTGAACCACAACATTCACAAGCTAATCAACTTTCAGCCATATTCTACTATGATTGAACTATAACACTTAGTGATCAAAGCGGAAAAGCAATTTCAGGAAGAGGTGCTATTGCAATCCAGGCGTAGCACTTTCACACCCAAGATGAGCCATCCATCTATCTCGTTGTACAAGCCCAGGGATAGGCCCAAGATAGACATCAGCAAAGGTATGTTCAGCAAATCTTCGAATTCTAATACACAATCATATGCTGTCTAATGCGTCAAATATGAAATCTGCTCCATCATCTAATGTTAAACCAACTAGTTCATCCAAATCATTGCAATCTTCTACTGGTTCTAACACTAAAACAAGTGCAATTCAATGTTGGCATTGTTAAGTATGTGGTCATTATTCTCATGAATGTCCTAATGCTAAGGTTATGATTGTTACTGAAACTGGTTATGATTCTGCTTCTGATTTGAAACTAACCTACTCCATGTGATGATAATAAAACTAAGAATGAATCTGATTCCGATGAGCAATGTCTTAGTGAAGGTGAATTTGCTTTGGTTGTTACTCTATGTTTATCCATGCTTGTTAAAAAGGACAGCCAATCTCAACGTTGTAATTTATTCATGAATAGTGCTAAAGTGAAAAATACTAATGTTAAAATGATCATTGATAGTGGTTCATGCCAAAATCTTGGTAGTGTTAAGATGTGTGAAAATTTTAACCTGAAATTGCTTAAACATTCTGATCCATATTGTGTGCAATAGTTTCGTGAGGAAGCAAAGTTAAAATTTAGCACCGTGTAGAAGTTCCTTTCAAGGTTAATAAATATGAGGATACTGTTTTATGCTATGTTGTGCCTATGACGGTGTGTCATTTACTGCTAGGCCATTCATGGTTGTTTGATCGTAATATACAACATGGTGGATGAGCCAATACTTATAGCTTCAAGTGGGAAGGTAAGAATAGGGTTTTACTACCACTTACCCCTTTTCAATACAAGCTATTGAACAAAAACACCAGAAGAAATCACAGCTTGTTGTTCAGCAAGGTAAGGCAAATGTAAGCACTGGAAAGGTTCTGATTGCAATAAAAGTAGATCTAAAAGAGGTGAGCAATGATCCTAGTGTTATTTGTTCTTATTTATAAGGACACTAAAGTTATGCTTACAACTAATGATCAAAATACTCTACCTAGTGTTGTTTAGTCGTTGTTGCAGGCATATGATGACATTTCCCTAAGATGGCACCACGCAGACTTCCACCATTTCATGGTATTGAGCACCAAATTAACTTCATGCTAGGTGCCTCACTGCCGACCTGACCGTCGTACCGCACCAACCCTACTAGAACCAAGGAAATATAGTGACAAATGCAAGATCTTTTGGACAAAGGGTATGTATGCGAAAACCCTTTTCCTTGTGTTGTCCCTGTTATTCTTGTTCCTAAGAAAGATGGTACAGGAAGAATATGTGTTGATTGTCGTGTTATCAATAATATCACTGTTAGATATCGTCACCCTATACCTAGGCTTGATGGTATACTAGATGAGCTTAGTGGAGCACATATTTCACAAAAATTGATCTAAAAAGTGGATACTACCAAATTCGCATAAAACCAAGAGATGAATGAAAAACTGCTTTCAAAACAAAGTTTGGATTGTATGAGTGGTTAGTTATGCCTTTTGGTTTAACTAATATACCTAGTACATTCAGGCGCTTGATGAATCATGTTTTAAGAGTTTTCATTGGTCACTTTGTGGTAGTCTACTTTGATGATATTTTGATATATAGTAAAACCATGGCCGAACAGTTAGATCATTTGAAACAAGTACTTGATGTGCTTAGGACTGAGAAGCTATCGCTAACTTTGCTAAATGCACATTTGCACTGATAAAATAGTGTTCCTTAGGTTTGTTGTTTCTGGATATGGAATTGAAGTTGATAAATCTAAAACTGATGCAACTAAGAATTGACTTGTTCCTATTAATGTGAGTCAAGTACGTAGTTTCTATGGTCTTGCTGGCTTTTATCATCAATTCGTGAGAGATTTCAGTACTATTGCTTCCCCCATTAAATGAATTAACAAAAAAGGGAGTGCCTTTTATGTGGGGAGCGGCACAACAGGGAACTTTTGATCCTCTGAAAACAATGCTCACAGAGGCGTCACTACTTGCTCTATTTGATTTCACTAAAACTTTTGAGATTGAATACAATGTTAGTGAAATAGGTATTGATGGTGTTCTTATGCAAATAGGTAAGCCAATTGCTTATTTTTCTGAAAAATTGAATGGAGCTTAGCTGAATTATCCTATTTATGATAAGGAGCTCTATGCACTAGTACGTATTCTTGAAACTTGGCAACATTACTTATGGCCTAATGCTTTTGTCATACATTCTCAAGTACTTGAAAGGGTAATCTAAGTTGAACCATAGACATGCTAAGTGGATGGAATTTGTAGAAACTTTCCCAGATGTTGTTAATTATAAGAAGGGTAAAGATAATGTTGTTGTTGATGCTTTGTCTTGAAAGAGTATTCTTTTAACTCAATTAGATACTAAGGTACTTGGTTTAGAGAGTTTGAAAGAGCTATATGATGTTGATTGTGATTTCGCTGAACCCTTTGCTCACTGTTCTCATGGGAATGGAAGGGATAAATTTCATGTTCATGATGGATTCCTTTTTCGCGCTAACAAACTTTGTGTTCCATATTCGTCCGTTCATTTGTTCCTTGTGCAGGAATCACATTGTGGGGGATTGATGGGACATTTTGGGCACGAGAAGACATTAAGCATGCTGGCCGATCACTTCTACTGGCCGAAGATGAGATGTGACATTGAACGGTATGTACAGCAGTGTATAACATGTCACAAAGCTAAGTCGATGCTAAATCCACATGGTTTGTATACTCCTCTTTCGATTCCTACAATTCCCTAGGAAGACGTTAGTATGGATTTTATTTTGGGATTGCCTAGAACTAACAGTGGAAGGGATTTGGTATTTGTTGTTGTGGATAGATTCTCAAAAATAGCATATTTTATTCCCTATCATAAGAACGATGATGTGTCCCATATAGCTGACTTGTTTTTTTAGGGAGACAGTGTGTTTGCATGGCATACCGAAGACTATTGTTTCTGATTATGACGTTAAGTTCATGAGCTACTTTTGGAAGATATTGTGGGCTAAGCTTAGCACAAAGTTGTTGTTTTCCACAACATATCATCCACAAACTGATAGGCAAACTAAAGTGGTGAATCGTACTCTTAGAACGATACTGTGAACTATGATAAAGAAGAATTTGAAAGAGTGGGAATATTATTTACCACATGTTGAGTTTGCATATAATAGAGCGGTACACTCTACTACTCAACTCTCCCTATTTGAAATTATTTATGGTTTTCAGCCACATACACCATTGGATTTATTGCCATTGCTTTTCATTGAAAGGGTTAATATTGATGCTTCTAAACATGCTGATTTTGTAAAACATATCCATCTAAAAACTAAGAAAAAAATAGAGAAAAAGGCACATCATATTGCTGAAAAACGAAATGAAAATAGAAAACAAATGATCTTTGAACCTGGTGATCTTGTTTAGTTACATCTTCGCAATGATAGATGTTCTGAGAAAAGATATTTGTAAAGATAGATTTCTTGAGAAAAGAAAGTTTAAGTTGATGAATTATGGAGATGGACTATTCAAAGTGCTTGAATGAATAAACGATAATGCTTGCAAGTTAGAACTACCTGGCAAAAATTATGGTGTTAGTGCTACATTTATGTTGCAGATTTGTCATTTTTCTTTGGTTCTACTTACCCTACAAAGTCGAGGTCGACTCCTTTTCAAGGAGGGGGGATGATGAGGACATCACTATTATCAAGGTTTCATCTATATAATCATCACCTCTATCACCATATTCAAGTAACAATGACAATGACAAGACTAGTATTGGACCAACAGCTGAATCTTTGCAGTAATTGTACAAAGGACCAATCACTCGAGTTAGAGTAAGCGAACTAACTAAACAGGTTATTAAAAGAGCAAGAACTTGATGCTACCAAATAGGAGGTGAGGGAGGCCAGCGCACCAAGAGAAGGTCCATGAGGAAGAGGCGATGACACTTCACATATATCAATGGAAAAGCCACAAAGATGCTGGAATCAAGTTTTCAAACTTTAAATTGAAGATTGAAGAAGACTACACTTCAGAAGCTCGATTGTGTCCAGTCTTCAATTCTGAGTTCATTTGAGTTTTTGGCCAAGTTCCATGTGTCATGGGCTGGTTTGTATATATAATAAGACATATTAAGGTTGTTTTGGGGTTTAGTATTCATTTTGGTTTAGTTTTGAGGTGATAGTGATGTGAAAGCTTTAAATAGACTGAAAATAAATACTTAGGCAGTAAGAGAAGTTAGGCTGTTGTTAAGGGCATCTCCAATGGTCTGAGTCAGCTGGCTATTTGCATGTACACATCAGCATAAATCCTATGTGGAGGAAAGAGAGTATGTAAAAAAAATCGAGTCGGCTCTTCCTTAAACACTAGGCTATAACAGAAAACGAGGCAATCTCTATAAATGACTGTGTGTGCATGTAAGTATCAAATAGCTATCCTTATAGACAGTCCTTTGTATGCTAGCTATTTGGTTGATGATGTGGAAGTCTCCTAGTTAGTTGCTAGCTAGGACCATTGGAGATGCCCTAAGGGAGTTGTGCGCCACCCTCATGGGCTGACCACCACATGGGACCCACCTCATGAGCGCCCAAACCAAGGCAACCAGCCAGCCACTTCTTATTGCTTTAGGTTTAAATTAGGAATTAGAATAGAATTCCAATTATTTTCCTACTTTGAGTCTGTCTAAGCTTGTACGAGGGTATAAAGGCTTGGCCACCGTCTCATGTAACCCTCGAACGTTAATTTTGAGTCAAATCAATTTCTTACTCTTTGGTTTATGCAATGTGCTAGGAGTTGGGAAGCCGACTAGTTAGCGTTCTACTAAATTATCGATTATCGATGTTCTTGTTCCTCACGGACCAACAACATCGTCTATCTTGTTGTGGTGAGAAGACAGAGATCTAGTGTATATTGCTAGTTGAATTCTAGTACATAGGAGTATGTAATCGAGACAGACAATCGCGTGCTTCCGTTCATCAGAATTCACTAGATTTTAGCTTAGCCACATATTTACCCTTCAAGTGAGATCCTACGTAATGAAGATCAGGTACTCCCATATTACACGCCTTCTCAGCTGTCCCCTATCCACCTTCGGCGCTGCCACCTCCTCCTCGGCTCTCTGTCACCATTGCCTCCTCCTCGGCTCCTCATCACACGGTTCCTCCTCCTGGCTCCCCATCATCGTCGCCTCCTCCTCACCTCCCTATCGCACAATAATCTGTGTAGCTCGTTTTATGCATTTAGGATCTGCAGCTAACACTAATACATTTGCCATCCTTCTCTATTCCTATTTCAGTTTCTCACTTGAGAATATTGCTGCAATTTGGAAGAGTTGAATGAGAATAATATTGCAAAGCATAGAAACCCAAGCACAAGGTGTGCATCATGTGCATGTCCACATTGATTTCTAATACATTTCTATACTTATGTGAATGTCATGACATGTATGAATGGTTAATATATGTATGAGTGTGATACTACATTTTCATAGGTGATCCAATTTAATAAACCTTCATATGGTAATTCATTTGGGATTCCTTTGCTAATAAAGGCAAGTAAAAATGGAATATTTGACATGAACAGATAATACAACTTGAAAAATAAAATGCTACATGAATGTTACTACTGTTCATAAATTGGAATCATAGGATTGGCTGAAACATTAGTATGAATAGAGTTTTCTTTATATCAAGCATGTCCTTGAAGTTATAACATTTCTAATATCCACTTGAATATAATCCTAGATGATTATCACTCTATGATCAAGGTTCTGTAAACATGATTGGTTAATCAATTCTAAGTATAGAAGCATACTAGTGTGATTCAATTTGCTATGCTCAGATTATAGTATTAGTGTCATATTTTAGTTCACACAAATGTATGTGCATACATGCATGTATGTGTTATAGTTTCTTTGAAAAATGATGTTTGTTGAAAATAGAGTGCAACCGACACCTGAGATGGTGTCCACATAGTCTTTGCTGAATGTGTCCGTTGACCAGACCAAAGGAGCAACTAAGCGAGAGAGACAAGGCATATCGAAAATGTCTGAGAGTCAAATGACCATCATGAAGGTCCTTCGAGATCAGAGAATGACTTCTCTTTTGACATTGGGGTAGTAAACTACATAACATAAAGTCACAACTCACAACTTACTTATTCTTGATTTAGATGAATAATACCCACATATTTCATAGTAACACTAACAGTCTTGCACATATTATAATTTAAATAAGTTAGAGACAAAGTCAGATCCCATATCAGACTTGACTGCTAAAACTATGTCAGTTGAAGTAGTTGTTTTAAAACACCCTTCTAATGAGATCTTATAGTAATAATATATGCCATGATGAAAACATGAGAATCAATTGTCTATAAATTTTTCTGAAAAGTAGTCAGATTGCTCATGTTGGTATTTCTCAATAACTACAAGAGAAACATTAAAGTATTGTATACTTGAGCTTCAAAGGGCATAAAGCAAATCGCACACTTCAGTGTGTCAGATTCAATGAAGTAGGTCATGGCTGCTGTCTCTTCCTCCTTATCATGCTACATGTTGGGCTTAGTTATTGTCTTAGGCGTACATCGCCTCCCAATTCATGCTATAGGATAGCACGCAAGCTCTTAGCATGCCCTCTAAAATCTGATTTGTCCTCTCAGTTTGGCTTCCCGTTTGGGGGTGGAATGTTGTGCTAAGGAATAGCTCATTTCCCATAAGCTCATGCAAGTTTTCTCAAAACAGTGAGATAAATTGAGAACCTCAATCGGAAGTTATCATCTTTGGCACACCGTACAAGCAGACGGTATTATTTATGTAGAGCTCAGCGAGCTTATCTTCACGATATGTGGTGCTCACTAGAACAAAATGAGCCACTTTGGTCAAGCGGTCGATAATTACTCATTTCGAGTTATGCCTGTTTTGGTTTTTCAGCAAGCCCATAATGAAATCCATACCGATGTTGTCCCATTTCCTCTCGAAAACCTTCAACGATTGGAGCAATCTCACTGGTTGCAGTTGCTTTACTTTAATTCTTTGGCATAGATCACAAATGGCAACATGTGCGATGATGTCCTTCTTCATACCGAGCCACCAAAATTGTTCCCAGAGATCCTGATACATATTCATCCTCCTAGGATGTATGCAAAGTGGTGAATCACAATCTTCTCTTAGGATTAGCTCCTTGATTTCTTAGTTAACTAGGACATACAACTACTATCCACGCATACTATTCCATTCATATTTTCGATGAATTTTGACTTCTCACTGTTTTGCAAATCGCGCTTGGTTTTGGTAATCACATGATTTTCGAGTTGGGTGGGTTGTAGCACTAGGGCAGCAAGGAAACCCTCTCAACCTCCTCTAGGCTGAGCAATTCAAACTACTGTCTTTGCCTTAAGTTCATATCTAGTTACGTGAAGAAGTATTTCAAGCTTTTGTGATAGGTATAAAGTTCACACCGATTATTGATGAGGCACAGGGGACTGGTCTTGAAGCAAGATAGGCATCGAGGTCTCTTTGAAGCATGGTGGTGAGGTGAGGTTGCAACCCAACAGGGATGATGACAATGTCTCTCCATCTCTACAAACATAGCACGACGGTATCGTCGAAGCACGTGACAGAATAGTTTCTTAGACATGTACGGATTGGGCTGTCTGAAATATTCTGGTTTACACTCACAAATTTCATGCTTAGGAGAACATTTGCAAATTTAGTTTCCTATATTTTTATCTAATTTATGGGCCCTAATTAAACAATAAGATTAAATCCAAAACTGGAGAGGAACACTAGTGCTGAGTACTTTACCTACCGAGATTGAAGCCAGCATGCTAAGGTGTGAGGCGGTGACAAGATCAGCATCCTCATGTTACCTCTCCCCAAGGTAGATGATGTATAACTGCAATGAACTCATACATTCCTCAGTTAACATCTAAGCACATGACATAAGAACTTAAGCAGTGTATAAACTATGTAAGATCCTTGAATTAGATCCCATGTTCCTGATTTGAATTCAATATGAGGAAAGTGCTATGAATTCTTACCTTTTTCGCTTCCTCCTATGCTTCAGATGAAGTGAAACTAGGACCATGCAAAGTGAAAAGTGCAGAAAAGAGAATGCATGCAATTGGAGTACTTTGAAAGAAACCCATGTTTTAATCTATTTCTGTTGCTACTATTGTGGAAAGTTTGATTGCACCTACAGGCAGAACCCCTTTTATATGTACCTGATCATCATGTGGTAACCACTAGTAATCAGTTGTACAATTCTGAACAAATCCTAAAGCATCATTTCCATGCACAGCTAGAGAATGGCAATGCCAAAATTTCCAGGTCAGCCATTGAACTTAGCAATCTCTGTTATGCCCACATGACATAGACTTGTTGTTCCATCCGGTGAGTTGTTCGACTAAGGTTAGGGTTTGCTTCCACATGGTGGCTTTGTTAAAATGTAGTCATCAGAGGATAACTGTATTCAGTTTTCCCCTGATATGTTCTCTGTTATGATATTCTTTGTTTCTCTGTTGTCATGACTGTAGCGAATCCTGTTTCTTTGTTCGCTATTGTAGCGAATCCAGCTATTGACTATAGTGTGTAATGCAGTTGTTGATCAGGCCGAATACTCTATTGTAATCCAGTTAAACTAGACTCTTTGAATATAAATACAAGCTCAAACCCTAAGGGGATTCTTGCAGCAAATACATAGCTTTTCATGGTATCAAAGCCATAGCTTCACATCAACTATGACAAACACTACAAGCATTTTTGTCTTCCACAATTGCCCCCAACCCAAAACTCGACATCATCAGGTAGCAACTTTGCGCCATCGTTGTTTGGTCACTTTGTCATGGTGAAACACAACTCGACATCATATGTTATCTATGCAGCCAGGAAATGCTTGGTTTCATTGATGGAACCAAGTAGCTGCTACCCAAGTTTGTTGCCGAACCTGTAGAAGGAGATGGAGTTCATCAAATCGCAAGTATCGTGCGTGGTTCCAGCAGGAGCAGCTGGTACTAAGTTCCCTCCTCTCATCCATGGCAGAGGAAATTCTAGTGTAAGTCCTTCTCACCTCCATAGCTGAAGTATAGGAGGCAGTTGAGGCCATGTTCACCTCCCAAAGTAGAGAAAGGATGATGCAAGTCAGGATTCAAATTGTGGATTTGAAGAAGGACATAACGATGCAAGAATATTTCTACAGGATGAAGGGACTGGCTGACACTCTTGCCTTAGCCGGGCACCCACTGCGGGAGGAAGAAATTGTCTCATACATGCTCATAGGACTGGGAATGGACTATGATTCTCTTATCATGTTTGTCTCCACTCGTGTAACACCCCGACCCAACCCTTGAGCCCGGAATGCTACCACGACCTACTACTGAATAAAATAACACAAAGTTAAAGCTAACTACCAAAGCAGCTATTAAACTAGGATCACAACTATTAGAGATGATATGTGAATTACTTTTGCATGTGGGAATATACATGTACTACTCCCGCCCATGAATGTCGCCTTCACCATACACCTAAAAACAACAACAAAGTAAGGGTGAGTCCGAAGACTCAGCAAGTACACAATAGTACGATAAACACTATCAAAAAAAGGAAGCCATTAAACCAACTATAACATACTCTGCATGCATTGTCGTGCCCATATCATCGATCTCATGGTTCCACAGTGACCATACATAATCCACATGCATTTTTTTCATGTTCCAACATTACCACATCATCGATGCAATGCAACACTGCTCTACATGCACATTTCCTCATCTCATTGCAAATACCGGTATTGCGGAGTGAACACCCGTCGATGTTCACCCAAAATCATGGGCCCGCCCATATCGGCATGGGGATCTCTCCACTCTCGTGGAGGCCTACCGAAGTAGGACTTACTCAAGAGCACTCTGGATTAGTCCGCTAGCTTTGCTCGTAGCTAGGGACTTTCTCACCGCCCTCACTCTTGAGTGCACATGATGCAAATGCATATGTCCATTGTCATTATCATTGTCATGTTTCATTAACTACTATTCCTTAAAACAATAGCATATGGTATTCTTCACGTGTGCCATAACTCGACATTCATCATTATGCCAATAAGCCAACAGAAATAAACAACTCACAATAGCATGGTAGGCAGTGCATCAAAACCAAATTCATAGCAATCAATTTCCAAATATATCATTTTACCATGCACTTGCCTGTTAACCTGACGGACGATGCGTGGATGGCACTAGATCCGAATCGTCACCTGTACAAACATCAACCCATCTCAACACAACATAGCAATACATGCACATAGACGAACGATGTTGTTCCTACGTGTAAAGCTGTCATATACAACACTATTGAATCAAACTCCTTTCCGCTGTCCCGGCAGTCAGACAACCATAACGTTCAATGTTAAGGCTTAACATAATAGTTATCTTGGGATCTAAAATCTGTATGACTCTACTCATAACTTTCTGGTTACTATGATTGCCAGGTAAACTCCGATCTCTGCTCGAAGGTCTGTTTGTCATAATTTACAGACTACAATTAAACCACTATTTTTAGTCCTGACGGCCATGGTACCCCATACCAGCTGCGGCCATCCCAAAGACAAAATATCCAAATCGTAAAACCGAACTCGGCATTTCAACCTTCTATAGAGCCCTAGCAAGAACTTATGTTAATTAGACAACACTAATTAACCCATACTACTTAGTCCACTACAAATCACTCGCACTTCTCAATGACCACCCACTCTTGTTACTTGCTTACTCTAAACATTCACCAATTAGGCTGGTACTAATCAGTGATTCACTAAGCACTCCCTAAACACTAGTTGGTCACAAAGGCACCGACACCACCACACGACCATCGTACTTCACTAGCTCTACGCGAACATAGCCACAACACCACCGCACTACACAAGAGACCCCAACGACAAGCCATAATCTAACTAGAGCTTACATCTGTCTAACTATTCGACAAATTGAGTTCTACAAAAGTCGATAACCAAGCAAGGAGAAGGAATCAAAGCGTTACCCTAGCTCCGGATAATTGGATCAGGCCCCTTCTCCCTTGTCTTGGCCAGATCTGGCGGATCGGACGTCGGATCAGACTTCCCTTTTCTTTCCCCTTCCTCTCTTTTTCATTTCTTCTTTTTTTCCTTTCTCTCCTCTTCTTTTCTTTCTTTCGGCCGACCAACTCCCACCTTCTTTCCTCCCTTCTCAACGGTGGCTCCTTCCTCCCCTTCCTCTCACTGGCGATCGGCTTTCCCCCTTCCTCTTCCTCTACCCACCAGGCGCCGCAGCTGGATAGCGCTGGAGGCGGCCCTCGGCCAGCCGGAAGGGTGGGGAACGGCGGCGGCAGGGCACGACCAGCAGCAATAGGGGGAAGCGCAAGGAGAGGGTGGCGACGGCGGTTAACCGCAGTGGCGTACAGGCAACGGCGCTCACTGCGGCGACCAGAAGGCGAGGATGAAGATGACAGCTACTGGAGGCATGGAGCGGCGATGCTCGCACGAGTGAGAGCGGCGACGGCGATGCTCGCACGAGTAGAGCGGCGGCGCGGCGCTTGCACGGTGGAAAGAACGACGGCAGCATGGGGAAGAGGGGAGCGGCGACGGCGTTGGCTGCAGGGGGAGAGGTGGAGGCGAGACTGGCACGAGGCTGCGCGAGGGACAAGGGCGGCGGCGTGCGGAACGGGGGCATGGAGCGGCGGCGGCGCTGCGGAACGGGGAAGAGAGTAGCTTCCCATTCGCCTCCTCCCCCCAGATCACTTATATTGGGGTGGTTGAGCCGGCCAGCTAGGCCTTGGGCCTGGCCCAACTGCCCCCTTTTTCTCTTTTTTTTTTGGTATTACAACGCGAGTTGAAACGATCGACCAGAATGAGTTCTATGCTCAAATGGTCAGCTATGAGTTGTGTCATGAACAATTGGAGCCAACACCACAGATGATGTCATCAGTGAATAATGTAATGCGATATGACAACCATGGTACTGGAGGATGTGGTCAAAGGCAAGGACGGGGTGGTCGCGGCCACAGTGATGGTGGACGTGGCTTTGGAGGGAATGGAGCTAGTCACACCGAAGCCACTGGAGGCAATGGAACTCACCCCACATGTCAAGTCTGTGGCAAGTACGGCCAGGATGCACTATGATGCTACCATAGGTTTAATCATGCCTATCAATATGAAGAAATAAGGAATGCTGCCACCTCATACAAAGTTGATTAAAACCGGTATGCTGGCACTGGAGAAACATATCACTTAACAAGTGATCTGGATCATCTGACTATGAAGGAATGTTATCATGCAGGAGATTATGTTCAGGTTGTAAATGGTGTAGGTTTGTCAATATCCCATATTGGTCATTTTTTTATTGCTGGTAGAACTAGCCCTCTAAACATGAACAATGTTTTTCATGTTCCTCACATTAGTAAAAACCTTTTGTCGGTCCATAAATTTGCCTCTGATAACAATGCCAATTTTGAATTTCATCCAAACTACTTTCTTCTTAAGGATCGAACCAAGACGACAGTGCTGCTTCACGGGCAATGTGAAGGAGGGTTGTATCCTCTCCCCTCGGCTCATCACACCCGATCCTCTTTTGCTGTCTTCAAGCCTACCACTAAGCAATGGCATAGGTAGCTAGGACATCCTTCCAATTCAGTCACATCAATTGTTCTTAGTTCAAATACCTTAGATTACTCACCAAATAAAGAATCTCATGTTTGTGATGCATGCCAACAAGCAAAGGTTCCTAAGTTACCTTATCAATTCTCTGCTCATATGTCTTCTAGTCCCCTTGAACTTGTCCATTACGATGTTTGGGGACCAGCTCGTATCTCAGTTGGAGGATACAAATACTATGTCACTTTTGTTGATTACTATAGTAAATTCACATGGGTATTTCTTTTGAAACACAAATATGATGTCTATCATACTTTTATGCAATTCCAACAACATGTTGAGCGTCTTGTTGCTACTAAAATCAGATGTGTTCAATTTGATTGGGGAGGGGAAATCAATCACTTAATAAACTTTACAATCAAATCGGCATAGCACATGGAATGTCTTGTCCTCATACACATCAACAAAATGGTGTAACTGAAAGAAAGCACCGTCATATCATTGAAACTAGTCTAGCACTTCTAGGACAATCATCCATGCTTCTCTGGTTTTAGCATGAAACATTCATTACTGCTTGTTATCTCATAAACCGTCTACCTGGCTGGATCCTCAACAATGCTACTCCCCTAAAAATGCTTGTTCAAAACCAATCCCCACTATTCTTTTCTTAGAATATTTGGTTGTGCATGTTGGCCAAACCTTCAGCTATACAATTCAAAGAAACTTGATTTTCGATCTCGTCAATGTGTATTTGTTGGCTATAGTCCTCTACACAAAGGATATAGTGTCTAGATAGAAGTACTAGACGCATTTATATCTCTTGAGATGTGATATTTGATTAACAAATGTTTCCCTTTGCCAAGAAAACACCCACTATCTCAGTCCATACATTCGCCTACATTCCTGCTGCTATTCTTACTCCAGTTGCCCTTCCTAACACTGAGTCAAATCCTTCTTCTAGTGAACCAGCAATAGAATGTAATCATTCTAGGCATACCATACCTGTTACTAACAACACCAGTTTAGATCTTGTTTCCAGTGCAAAGATAACGCGGGAGGTCTCCTTGTTGGGCGATGAATAGTCCATGTTGCAGGCAAAATCAAGAGGGAATTAACCAATGCAAACTTGCCTAAAGGCTGGTGTGGTAAAATCAAAAGATTACACTGATGGTACCATTTGGTATTCTCTGAAAAGGCATGGCTTTCTTGCTGAATCAAAGTCTGAGCCAACATCACACACTCAAGCTTTACAAAAATCCAAAGTGGAAAGAGGCTATTGACTGAGAATTTCAAGCACTTCAAAGAAATTCCATATGGCATCTTGTCTCGTATCATTCTAGACAAAACATGATTGATTGTAAGTCAGTCTTCAAAGTAAAACGAAAGGTCAATGGCTCAGTTGAAAGGTACAAAAGTGACTTGTTGCAAAGTGGTTTCATCAAAGATATAATATAGATTACTCGAAAACCTTTAGTCCTGTTGTTAAGCCAACAAAAGTATGAAACATTCTCTCTATTGTCGTGGTCAAAGGATGGAATGTGAGGCAGATTGATGTTCAAAATGCATTCCTACATGGTAAGTTAGAAGAAGAGGTGCATATGTGACAACCACCTGGCTTTGAGGATGAAAAGCATCCGCATTATGTTTGCAAACTAGACAAGGCGTTGTACAAGTTGAAATAGGCACCCAGGGCTTGGTACTCTCAGCTTAGTACATGACTCCAAGAACTTGGGTTTGTTCCATCCATGGTTGACACATCACTCTTTGTGTTCAATGCTCCAAGAGTCACCATGTATATGTTAATATACGTGAATGACATTATCATTGCAAGCTCCAGTTTAGAAGGTACCACTAAGCTGCTGTAGAAATTGACAGAAGATTTTGCCATCAAGGATCTTGGTGAACTCAATTACTTCTTGGGTGTTGAGGTCAACCGAATGAAGGAGGGAATTCTCCTAAGTTAGAAGAAATACATTTCTGATCTACTACATTGTTTGAATATGCATCACTGTAAGTCAGTCTCTAAACCAATGTCAAGTACAAAGAAGCTGAGTCAAGCTTAGGGCAAACCTCATGCTGATAGGGAATTGTTTTAGTACAGAAGTGTCATTGGAGAACTGCAATATTTAACACTCATGAGACTGGATATCTCTTTTGCCATGAACTGTTTGTGTCAATACCTGCAGACGCCACTGCAGTGAAAAGAATACTATGGTTTGTAAAAGGAATGTCCACAACTGGGT
This sequence comes from Melocanna baccifera, assembly GCA_036346265.1. Classification (NCBI taxonomy): domain Eukaryota; kingdom Viridiplantae; phylum Streptophyta; class Magnoliopsida; order Poales; family Poaceae; genus Melocanna; species Melocanna baccifera. The sequence goes on along the minus strand of JAYEVJ010000143.1, from coordinate 7,442 downwards.
TGTAGATTCAAGAAAATAGCTCATTTGCGCTCAGCGCATTCTCTGATTCGGATTGAGCTGGGTGTCCAGATGATCGTCGGTCAACCAATGGCTTTGCAATATACCTTAGAGCAAACTTAGTGTCATGGAGCTCGCAAAAGAATCTACAGTTTCACGCTCTAGCACTGAGCCAGAGTACAAGTCATTTGCGAATGCAACAGCAAAACTAATATGGATGCAATCACTTCTGAAAGAATTGGGCATATACCAGCTGAGGCCTCCTGTCCTATGGTGTGACACCTTAGGTGCTACGTATTTGTCAGCAAACCTAGTTTTCTATGCGCGCATAAAAATCATCGAAGTAGACTTCCATTTTGTGCGAGAAAGAGTGGCTCTGAAATTGCTCAAAGAGTAGCTTTGAAATTGCCTGAAGTGTTGTTTGTTTCAACTTCTGATCAATTAGTATACATCTTTACGAAGCACTTGGCACAGCAAGTATTTGGAAAAGATTAATCGCAATCTCAACCTTCTATCTAGAGGTTTAGATTGAGGGGGCTGTTAAAATATAGTTAGAGATAAGTCTTATCTCTGATGGTGTTGAGAGTGGGATAAGTCTCTGTGTTGCTTTTTGCTTTTGCTTTAGCATCTCTTTAGGACAGCATCTGCTTTTTGCTTTTGCTTTAGCATCTTTATGCTTTTGCTTTAGCATCTTTAGGACAGCATCTGCTTTTTGCTTTTGCTTTAGCATCTTGACTAGCATCTAGGACAGCATCTTAGACTAGCATCTTAGCATATGCTTGGCTGGTTAACAGCCTATAAATATGTATCCCCAACCCCTCAGGTTGGTATGGCATTGTGTGAGAAATAAACCTAGAAAATTGCCCCATCTCCAAGTGTCATTCTCTGATGAGAGTAAGGATCTTGCTATCACCAAGAGTAAGAATCGAGCGACTAACAAGTGGTATCAGAGCGAGGTTATCCTGTAGCCTGAGCATCTCCTGCTCAATCCCTTCTCCAGCGTCGCTTCCAGCCTTTCGCGAACCCCAACTAGCGGCAGCAGCTCAGCCGATCGCTCGCTCCTCCTCCCCCTGTTTAGACGAGCAGCAGCTCATCAGAGGTAGCTCTCTCTCCACGCAGCAGTCCCCCGGTGGCGCGCCATGTCCGCAGGACAGTCTCAGCGCTCGGTCGCCTCGAGCACGCGGCGGCGGCAAGAAGCCGAGCTTCGCCTGCGGCAGGAACGCGAGCGAAGCGGCGACACGAGGCGCCGCGGCGCGGAAAGGGCATCAAGGGCGGCGCGGCGAGCGGAGGTGGAAGCAGCGGCGGCGGCAGATGCAGCGCGTGCGGCAGCAGCGGAGGTCGAGGTTCTACGCGGCAGCAACAGCAGCTCTGCTCTGCGATGGCAGCGCCGACGCGACCTTGAGCTGCCGAGAGGAGGCAACGCGAGGGCGAAGCGGCGAAGGCGTCGCGCGACGCCCACGAGCGCGGCGGCCAGATAAGCGCGGGCGCGCGCGACAGCGCTGGAGGAGGCATGCACGGCGGCGGCGACGGTCGACGCGAGAGCGGCCTTCACAGCGACGCGCTCTCTCCGGTTGATGCATCGGTCACCACGAGTACCGGTATGCGTCGAGGGCGCCGGCCGGCGGCGGGTGGCCTACACTCACCAAGACCAACTACGTCGAGTGGGCTGCGGTGATGAGGTAAAGCTCCAGTGCGGCATATGTGGGATGCGACCCGTGACGGCGACGCCAACTACGACCGGGATCGACGGCACCGAATGCTCTCATCGCCGCAGCCCCACCCAAGATGCGATTCGCTACCAACAAGCGGACTGCCAAAGAGGCTTGGGACGCCATCGCTGCAAAGACGCACGGCAGCGCGACCGCGCCCGCAAGTCTACATTACAGCACTACGCAAGGAGTGGAGAACCCGCCTTCAAGCCGGTGAGGACATTGATGACTTTGCTCTCCGTCTCAACACTGCATTGCGGAAGATGGTGCGGTTCGCGCGATACCTACGGCGAGGAGAGAGCGTGGAAAAGCTCTTCCGTTGCGTCCCGAGAAGTACAAGCGCATGGCTCGCCCGATCGAGTCTCTGCTGGACCTCTCCACGATGACGATCGAGGAGGCGTTGGGTCGCCTCAAGGTCGTTGGATAGCGATGAGCCACAGCGCCTCTCAGACTCGTCACCATTGGCGGAAGCTCCTCCTCACTGGGAGCGGTGGGCTGCCGGCCAGGTGACAGAAGAAGGGGGAGCCTTCTTCCACGATAGGCGCATAGCGTGGCGAGCCGCGCAAAGACGCCGTGCAGGGCGCGAGGGCGTGCGAGGGTAATGACCGTGGGCGCGCCGGCGGCGGCGGCAAGCAAAAGCCGGCACGAGACGGCGCTGCTACAACTCGGCAAGCCCGGTCATTGGGCCAAGGATTGTCGACGGCCGACGGCGCGCCGTGCCCACGTCGCGCAGCGGAGGAGGAGGAGCAGCGGCTCGTTCATTGCTCATGCGAGCATGGAACTACCTCCAGCCGCACCGCCGCAGCGAATCTCCTCCACCTTGATGAGCCAAAAGCACACGCCCTCTGGCGGCGGTTCCGCAACGACAAGACCGGCGGTGGTGCCTCGACATCGGGCGCCACCCACCACATGACCAGCGGCGGGAGTACTTCTCCGAGCTCGACTCGAGCGTTCGAGGCACCGCTGTTCGCGACGCCCGCCGTGGAGATCAAGGGTGTCGGCTCTGCTGTCTTCGCCGCCAAGACGGCGAGCACCGGCCGCTCAACGGTGTCTACTACATCCCGTGTTGAGGAACTCCATCATCGCCTTGGGACGGTGGATGAGAATGGATCGCGCGTGGAGATCGAGCACGGGTGCTGCGCGATCCGGGATCATCGCCGCGGCTCCTCGTCAAGGTCAACAGGAGCAACCGCCTCACGTCCTTCACGCGCAGTGGCGCAACCTCGTGTCTTGCGCCCGCCGCGACGACGACGCTTGAGGTGGCACGGCGCTTTGGGCACCTCAACTTTGAGGCCCCGAGGCGGCAAGGAGATGGTGCGGGGCATGCAAGACGTCGACCACGTGGAGCGATTCTGCGACACTGCGTCCTCATCAAGCCGCGGCGGCTCCCTTCCCTCGTCGGTGAGCTTGCGCCAAGGAGAAGCCGGGCTCGTACACGGTGACTTCGTGGCCCGTGACACCGGCTACACGGAGGCCGACGCTACTTCCTCCTCCTCGTCGACGACGTGTCCCGCCACATGTGGGCTGTCCCGCCGACGTCAAGGCGCCCGCGGCGGGCGCCATCAAGCGCCTTCAAGCTGCTGCGGAGGCGGAGTGCGGCCGCAAGCTTCGGATCCTACGCACGGACAACGGCGGTGAGTTCACGGCGGCCGAGTTCGCGGCGTACTGCGCCGACGAGGGGATCCATCGTCACTTCTCCGCGCCGTACACCCCGCAGCAGAACGGCGTCGTCGAGCGCCGCAACCAGACGGTGGTTGCCACCGCCCGCGCCCTCCTCAAGCAGAGAGGAATGCCGGCATTTTACTGGGGTGAGGCGGTGATGACTGCCATCCACTTGCTCAACCGCTCCCCCACCAAGGCCCTCGACGGCAAGACGCCATACGAGGCCTAGCACGGGTGCAAGCCCGCGGTGAGCCACCTCTGTGTCTTCGGCTGCCTGGCCTTCGTCAAGGAGCTTAACCACGTCGGTAACCTCGACGACCGAAGCACGCCAGGGGTCTTCATCGGCTACGCGGAGGGCGCCAAGGCCTACCGCGTCCTCGACCCTGCGACACGGCGCGTGCGCATCACGCGTGACGTCGTGTTCGACGAAGGGCGAGGCTGGACGTGGGGCAAGATGGTGGATGACGGCTCGACTCCGACGACCAGCGATTTCGTCGTCGACTACGTCCACTTCGAGGAGGCGGGGGGGCCAGCAGCTCGTCTTCACCGAGCTCGCCTACCCCACCACCTCGTTCGCCACCACCTCCGGCGAGTCCTTCACCACCGCCACCACCAGCTCCGGCAAGCCCACAGGCTCCGGCGAGTCCACCGCCAGCACCGCCGGCCACGCCTCGCTCTCCTACACCGGCGCCTACTCCCTCAGGCTCGGCACCGGCAGCTTCGGCCCACGACGAGCAGCGCACGGTGGAGTTCGCCACTCCGCTGTCCAACGACGAGGATCGCATCGACGCCTACCACGGCGGCGAGCCTCTGCGCTACCGTACCGTGGACAACCTCCTCGGCGAGCAGCCGGTCCCTGAACTGGCGCAGCGCGACTTCGAGGCGGAGCTGCACCTCGCACAGGACGACGGCGAGCCTCGTTCCTTCGCCGAGGCGGAGAGAGACGCGGCATGGCGTGCCGCGATGCAGGAGGAGATGGACGCCGTCGAGCGAAAGAAGACATGGGAGCTGGCCGATCTTCCAGCCGGCCACCACGCCATCTCTCTCAAGTGGGTCTTCAAGCTCAAGAAAGATGAGGCTGGAGAGGTGATCAAGCACAAGGCGCGTCTCGTGGCACGTGGATTCGCTTCAGCGGGAGAGTCGACCGGCGATGCCTTCGCGCTGCTGCGGATGGAGTCCGTCGCCTCCTCCTGCCCTCGCAGCCCAGGAGGGCTGGTGCGTCCATCACATGGACGTCAAGTCTGCTTTCCTCAATGGCGACTTGAAGGAGGAGATCTACGTCCGCCAGCCACCGGGATTCATCATCCCCGGCAAGGAGAGCAAGGTCCTCCGCCTGCGCAAGGCCCTCTACGGCTTGCGGCAGGCACCGTGAGCTTGGAACGCCAAGCTGGACTCCACCCTCAAGCAAATGGGATTTCAGCAGAGCGCTCACGAGGCAGCGGTCTACCAGTGGGGCAAGGGAGGCAATGCCTGGCGATATCGTCACGTCGATGACCTTGTGATCACCGGTACCAAGGAAGAGGAGATCGAGGCATTCAAGGCGGAGATGAAAGCCACCTTCCAGATGAGCGACCTCGGGCCCCTCTCCTTCTACCTCGGGATCGAGGTTCACCAGACAGCTCGGCATCTCTCTTCGCGGATCGCCTCGCCAAGCGCATCGTGGAGCCTGGGCGGCCTCACCGATCAGAACCTGACCCACACTCCTATGGAGGAGAGGTGAAGAGTCGTCGTGAGTACGACGGAGGAGGTGGGCGCGACGCAAAGATCGGCGTATTGTGGGCGCCTTCGCTACCTTGTCCACACGCGACCGGACTTGGCGTTCGCCGTCGGCTACGTCAGCCGGTTCATGCAGCGACCGACGATGGAGCACCAGCAGGCCGTGAAAAGGATCCTCCGCTACGTCGCGGGCACCTCCGACTACGGTTTGCACTACCCAAGGTGCCCCGGCGCGGTGCACTTCATCGGGTACAGCGACAGCGACCACGCCGGCGACATCGACACGAGCAAGAGCACCAGCGGAATGCTGTACTTCCTCGGCAAATGTCCGATCAGCTGGCAGTCGGTCAAGCAGCAGGTGGTGGCTTTGTCTAGCTGCGAGGCAGAGTACATTGCAGCCACTACCGCTTCTACTCAGGCTCTGTGGCTGGCTCGACTGCTTGGCGATCTCCTTGGCAGAGACGCGGAGGCAGTGGAGCTCAGGGTGGACAGCAAGTCCGCCTTAGCCTTGGCGAAGAACTCTGTCTTCCATGAGCGCAGCAAGCACATCCGGGTGAGGTATCACTTCATTAGAAGCTGCCTGGATGAAGGGAGTGTCCGGGCCAACTACATCAACACCCAAGACCAGCTCGGCGACTTCCTGACCAAGTCTATTGGGCGGATCAAGTTCTAGGAGCTTCGCGCCAGGATCGGGATGGCTCAGATTCCCCACAGGGAGACACACAAGACTTAGGGGGAGAGTGATGGTGTTGAGAGTGGGATAAGTCTCTGTGTTGCTTTTTGTTTTTACTTTAGCATCTCTTTAGGATAGCATCTGCTTTTTGCTTTTGCTTTAGCATCTTTATACTTTTGCTTTAGCATCTTTAGGACAGCATCTGCTTTTTGCTTTTGCTTTAACATCTTGACTAGCATCTAGGACAGCATCTTAGACTAGCATCTTAGCATATGCTTGGATGGTTAACAGCCTATAAATATGTATCCCCAACCCCTCAGGTTGGTATGGCATTGTGTGAGAAATAAACCTAGAAAATTGCCCCATCTCCAAGTGTCATCCTCTGATGAGAGTAAGGATCTTGCTATCACCAAGAGCAAGAATCGAGCGACTAACAATCTCATCGAAGGATAACTGTATTCAATTTTCCCCTGATACGTTGTCTGTTCTGACATTCTTGGTTTCTCTGTTGTCGCTACTATAGCAGATCCGGCTGTTGACGGTAGAGCGCAATGCGGTTGTAGATCAGGCCGAATACTCTGTTGTAATCCAGTTAAACTAGACTCTTGCGGCAAATACATAGCTTTTCAGGCTTTATTTGAGTTACCTTTACCTTGAATACCCTATGCATACTTCTGTTCTTTATTTGATAACGTAACCTAATTGGATACATTTTTTTCATTCTTTGTTAAAAGCGTGTGTGTGTGTGTGGTGAATTAACTTCTGAATGTTCCAAACATAAAACCGTTGAACAGGCAACGGGTGTAGTAGCCACGATTTGTCTCAATGGTACCACCTTAATTTGGTCCCTCTATACTTTCGATGAGTAGTGGTTGATTGAGACAAGGCGTCCTTAATCTGTTTAGCACATAGGAAAATCACTGCCGGAAATCTCAAGATTCTACTACATTTTTCATGTCGATTTCCTCACATGGAACACAGTATTTACCATTGATGTCGCTTCTCAGAGATCTCTGTTTCTCAAGAATCTCATAATAAATTCAGAACGAATTTAACTGTACTCTACTTTTAGCACCTCCAGTCCAACATAAATGTCGTCAGCGTTTTCTGGTCAACTTTTTTTGAAATGAAAAACAGAAAGTTTTTGCGCAGTGGTATTGAAGAGATGGATCCATGTAGGGGAAATCTTTTTCTATTCTGAACCGGCGATCTGAGGATTCCATTAAACAGGGGACGCAGCACAATTGTTGGCCACCAAAGGTATTACAGGCGCTGAAACCGCGTTTGGCCAGAGCGTAACTCCAACTGGCTCCAGCTTTGCACCATGGCTAGCCATCTCATGGGACACCTAGCTACAGGAGAGAGGTTCTACTTCCAAGCAGCAAGAAAGCAGTACAAATTCACCATATCTGAACAGGACTCCGTCTCTTGAAAAGTCTTGACCTAGCTACAGGAGAGAGGTTCTACTTCCAAGCAGCAAGAAAGCAGTACAAATTCACCATATCTGAACAGGACTCCGTCTCTTGAAAAGTCTTGTGTTCTGTAGGATCGATTCACACTAAGATAGGCAATCAGATGGGAGTGAATGATTGCGGAAGTTAAAAATAAATTTTAAGACTTCCCCCCAAACACAAAACATATTTAAGCCGCGTTTTAAAAAGCAGGACAGAACACTGCGTCTTCAC
>JAYEVJ010000142.1:0-100000 GCA_036346265.1 Melocanna baccifera | reverse complement strand
TAAAACTGATATCGATAAAAAAACCGTAACTCCGATTGATCTCAAAAATGGTAGAATAAACTAGACAAAATTATTGAACTAACCCAACTGAAATTACGTCAAACGGAGGTCTAGAACTCGAGATATAAAATAAACAACTCGCTGGTGCAGATAGTGATGAGAATTGATTAAACCCTAATTAGCACTAACCTTGATTAACTCTAATCCCATACGGTCAAGCAAAGTCCCATGATGGAAATCATGCATGCAACCACGTAATCAACACCATGCAAAATATAATATAATAGCAAACCTCATTAACCCCTTAATGACTTACCTAATTTTAAAGTCTCTAATCAACTTCTAGTCATACATGCATGCTACGTGAATGTATGCATGCATTGTCAAACCCAAGTACGGCCATGCAAACAAAGAGTTAACAATATGTATCACTTTTACCTTGCTTTGGATGGAGAAAGATGATGCATGCAAACAGTACCTCACACCCAGCTGCCTCTTGATTTTTTTTTCTGCTCGTCACGAACAGCCGCGTCGCCTTATTTCTTGAGTGCTCGCGCTTTTTCTTCTGCAAACTCGCCGCGCCGCCTCAGCCTCTTTATTTCTTTCACACAAAACCTGCCGCGCTGCTGCTTCACGCTTCCTTTTTCCGCTCAAAACTCACGGCAGCCAGCACCTGTTTCTTTTCCTCTGAAGCACTAACTTCTCGCTGCGAACCCAACTCACAGACGACGAAGCGAATCACCGGCCCTGTCTTTCTTTTCGCAGATCACGGCCTCATGCACACAAAAACCGAGTCGCCATTTTGTAAATACTCGCCGCTATTTTCTTCTTCAAAAACCACGGCGAACCACAAAGCCGCCGCAGCCCACCTTTTCTATTAGATCAAAAACCGTACATTTACAAGTCACGGCCGAGGACACTCAAAAACACATATAACCCAAACGCACGCACGCCTTTTTATTCTCCACGGAAACACTTGTTTCCTTTTCATCAGGACTTCACACCGACTCCAACACGTTTACGTATGCATGCAGCCATACAAACCAACTCCAACTCACGGCCTGATCTGCATGCCACGAACAAAAACTCCAACTCCAACACGGAGACTAACGAATCACGGCTCTGTATTTGCGTTGTATTCTGCATTTGTATACCACATGCTAGCCAGCATGATCCTTCGCCATGACGCATCTCCACGCCTCCAACGTCGCGTCATCTCCGCGGCTCCAACACCGCGTCATCTCCATGCACATTGTTCTCTAGCCTGAACATCCCTCATGACATCCTTGACCGATAGGACCTCTATTCCTCCCTGAACTTAATTCCGAAAGCTCAGTTCCACCCGAACCTAGTTTCAGTCCCGTCATCGACCATGTTCCGCCTCAAGCAACACCTGCACATGAATAAACACACAACCTCGTACGAGCACAAGTCCACGACTTGATTCAAGTCAATCCGCACAATACCTCACACGAGTGTATCATGCAACATACGACAATCCGAAAAACGCAACACATCATAAGTAATATCATAACCAACGTTGTCAATTATTCATCACCTAAAATATCCTAGACATGACCACATGGTCTAACATGTTCTGTACTTTGGAGGGCGGTCTTGAGGTTCACAGCATCAGTTTCCATCAGCTGCATAAGTTGGCGCTTGCAGACGAGTGTCAGACTCTGCTTGTAATGGAGGCCGATGCCACCAATATTGATCTTTAAACAGTAATAATAATAAAAAACTTGCCACTGTCTGCTCCCTTCTGCCTCCTTGCCAAATGAGACATGGATGAACTCTTGGGCATGCCCCTGAGCCCTGTGCCAAAAGAGGCTGGTATAGGATTGCCGTCAGCATTCATGACATCCCGTTTCGTCCATGGGAACGTTGTAACTGTTGGGATACGTTTAGACTACGCTAACGCAAAGTAAAATTTTCTACCGCGTAAACCAGAAAGCTATACGCGTAAAAGATCATAGATCGTTACCACTAGACGCGCAGTGCAACGGAAGTAGAGTTGAAACAGTCGATTCAATGAAGAACACATCGATGTAGTAGAAGTAATCGCTTATCCTCTGGCTAACGGTCTCCTCCTCGCGATCGTCCCGATCAACATAGTAGTTATAGCAGCGTCTCTATCAAGGTCCACGCGTCCAAGGATGGAACACCGTACGTTGGCATGCTAGCACCAGGCGCACAGTTGAGAATATGAGAGGTGGCAGTTAGTGTTTCGATGGGTGTGTTTTGGGATACTTCTCTCAGCCCCCGCACCTCACCTTATATAGCGTCTAATCGGATCTTTATCCGATACGAGTAGAGATTGAATCCCACTTGAAAATTATCATCCAGATTCTTATCGTTCTAGTCTATTAAGTGTGTGACCCTTTAGGTTCATGTATATTTGGTAATAGACCAAAAACTCCTTTCCTGTCTATAAGTCAGTAACGGTCCCTAGCAGAACATAATGATTCTCAAACATATATAAAAATCATATCGGATGAACCTATATAGTGTTTATGTACCGATCCCTTTGCCTCATGATACCAAATTAAATTCAAAATGAGAAGCATGTCATCCTATGATAACTCGATTCTTCACTCAAACCTGTAGTGGATTATTCAGCTTTGATTGACTCCTCAACTACATTCGGTATGACCATGTTTTTCCTTAATTCAACCACATCAAGGGGCCAAATATATCTCTCCTATTATATAGGAGGGACAAATTCCATCTTTATCGCTCATATTTCTCTATATATTTTATAGTAAACCTGAAACCTACATTTATGACTACCTAGTTACGGAGTAGTGTTTGTTAACCCCTAAATAAAATATTACATATATAGAAAATAATAGCGATCTCAAGTCTAAGGATACTACATACATATGTATGAGACCAACTGATGACATTTAAGAATATAATATTTCCACAGTGTCTCATGGTGGGTCAATCCAATACCATGTTATTTAACATATAACCATATTATTGATTTGATATCCCATATCTATGATCCGTAAAACATGGTCATCAATCAATATATATACTGATATGTAAATTATAATTATCCCACATAATGATACGAAATCAAGAATAATTTAGAATAATATTAAAATATAAATAAAGAGTTCTACCAATAAGTCACATATTTGTTGATTAATATAAAAGATATTTATTCAATGGACAAAATAACATATTATTTAAAAATTATAAATATAGAAATAATATAATTATTTCTATAATTACCTCCAGGACATATCACTATCAGTAACTATGATCTGCAGCACCTCCGGTTGGCACCAGGTGTACGTCAGAACATCCTTATGCGATTGGAAATCGGCCAGGGCAGGTGCAAAACATGTTCCGCTACATTAGTAGAAGAAGATCACATATTCCACTACCTCATGATTAAGAGTGTTAAGAAAACCATTTTATTGAACATGTTTGATAAGCATGAACACAACAATGAACATCTCACCCAATTTTGCCAGAGAAATAATGCAGTCTTACTAGTACTTCACGGATTTTTTGTATTGCCTGCTGGTATTTTGTGTAAAATTTTGAAATGATTTTCAATGCTTTGCATGACCTTTGGATCTGGAGGTGCTTTTACGCTGCATACAAACATATCAGATATAGCTAGAGTTAAACAAGTTTACATGACAGAAGTCTCTTTTTAATTTGAATGACCATATGAGAAAGTCCAGGGTTTTGTTGTGATGAACTATTATTATTTTGCAGGAGTAAAAATTTAGAATTTGTAAATTTGCAGATTTTTCTAGACAGATTATAGAAATAGATGATTTTAAAAAATTTGAGTCATAAGATGATTTGGTTTGACCTAGGTCAGTGTATATATATTGTATGATACATGTTACAGCTAGCATGAGTCAAGTTGTGAAGAACTTATACCCGAACATAATTTCTTAGTATTTGCATATGCATGATCGCTTGGAGTCAACGGTTAGAATCGGGGCTATACTTATGGAGGAGGTGAGGCTCAGAACGATCAAGAATATCGTGTGAGATGGTTGAGCTCAAGCATGGTAGAAAGAAGACAGGAAATGTTATAGAAAAGTTTAAGTGACGAGTTACACCATATAACTTGATCGGTCTAAGTGAGGTTGGTCCAGGAACTGAAATAAGAGAAACTTGCTGATGCGTAGCAAGCCAGTGATGTATCTAAATATGGCAAGTATAGTGATTGCTTACAATAAAAGATAAAGACCAAGTCAAGAAAGTGTATTTTGGTAGTTTAATCAAAATAACGAAATTACTTTAGATCAAAACCGCGTTGTTTGGGAAGGCGGTTTAAGTCAAGAATAAGTTAAGAAGATCAAGTTGGATTAAAGCTAAAGACTTAGTAGATTCGGGCTTTCGTGTTTTGAAAAACATGTATAAATATAGTGTGTGAGTTAAACCCCGTGTGTGATGGGTTATCGGGTTTCCTCTATATGTGATAAGTGGATAGTATCTACTAAGAATTAGATAGAATCTATGGATTAAAAGTTTCATAGACTTTTAGATTTGAAAAGAGCTATTTTTAATGTTCTCCGCTTTGAAATGCTTGTGGCAGTGCGATTTTTTAGATGTTTGGCTTCTTAATATTCACAATTTATTATAGCTATTAGAGTGAAAAATCATCAAATACTAAAAAAAATTTAAAAACACTATTCACCCATCTGTTACCATACCAGTTCAACATAACCAATCACAAACCTATTTGTTATCACCGAAAGGACATGTCCTTACAAGATGACAGGAAGGAATCAGTGTAAACAGGGTCCGAGGGAAAGCTGTAAATGGTGAACATAACTGCCCCTGCATCACGCAAATGAAGTTTAAAATAGTTTGACAAAGAGACAAAGAAGTGAAAGCATCACTGATCGAAATATTACAACAGAAACACTGTAAGAGATCATACAGGTGCATAACAGTCATTCTCGAGCAATGACTATTCATTATCAATATTTTCTTCAGCATGATGCTTGCACAATACGAAGAGTATATGGCATCCATCCACACATGGCAGAAAACAACTTTATTTGGATGTTGAACCTTCTTCTGGAAACAAGATCTATCGTGAATTTTCTAAATCTTCCAAAAGAGTGCTGCTATTGCTCACCCAAGCAGCATATGGGTATGGTTGACGTACATCATGTAGAGCTTCTGTTTCTCGTGCTATTAAGTCTAAACTAAACGATTTCAAGCTTGCAATGCAGGCCGGCGCCACCAATAATGATCTTGGGCATGGACGAACTCTTGGCCTCTTGCCAAAAGACGATGGCTTAGCATTGCCGCCAGCATGTAAATTTAAGAAACCGGATCAACCGACCTACGGAAACGTTGTAACTACGATCTGCAGCTCCTCCGGTTGGCACCAGATGTACATCGAACACCTTTATGCGATTGGAAGTCGGCCAGGGCAGTTGCAGAACATGTTCTGCTACCATAGTAGATGATAGACATATTCCACCACCTCATGATTAAGAGTCGTTTGTTTATATTGACTTCTAAAAACTGTTTTTCTATATCAAATAAACATTTTTCAGCTTTTAAAAACTGTTTTTAGCATTTCTACAGTATCTAACTTTCAAATGGAGTATTTTTTCAAGACGGTGTCTACTATTCGATTGTAGTACACGCTATAGTGACTTCATTTATATCAGCCAAAATTGCACGCGAATGTCTTGCTACAAGCATCTCTACAAACTGTTACTATTTGTAAACCAAAGCTAAAAAGACAAAGGCAAAAGCTAGGGCCCAAGAAACCATTTTATTGAACACGTTTGAAAAGTATGAACACAAGAATGAACATCTCACTCAATTTTGCCTGAGAAATAATGCAGTCTTACTAGTACTTCATGGATTTTGTTTTGCCTGCTGATATTCTGTGTAAAATTTTGAAATGATTTTCACATGCTTTGCATATCCTTTGGATCTGGAGGTGTTTTTGCGCTACATACAAACATAACAGATATAGCTAGAGTTAAACAATTCACATGACAGAAGTCTCCATTTAACCAATCACCAATCGTAAGCCTACTTGTTATCACAAAACGGACATGTTCTTACAAGACAACAGGAAGGAATCGGTGTAAACAAGGTCCAAGGGAAAGCTGTCAATGGTGAACAGAAGAGCCCCTGCATCACGCAAATGAAGCTTAAAATAGTTTGACAAAAGAGAAAAAGAAGTGAAAGCATCACTGATCGAAATATTACAACAAAACACTGTAAGAGATCATACAAGTGCACAACAGAGTCCATCTCGAGCAATTCAGCATGAGGCTTGCACAATACGAAGAGTATATGACATCCATCCACACATGGTAGAAAACAACTTTATTTGGATGTTCTGGAAACAAGATTTATAGTGAATTTTCTAAATCTTGCAAAAGAGTGCTGCTATTGCTCACCCAAAGCAGCATATGGGTGTAGTTGATGTACATCATGTAATCTTCACAACAGGAAACAGCGATCAAACAACACTCTTCTGAAACATTTTCTCCGCACCAATATATAATGGCTGCTGCAGATTGATGTTCCTTTCCTAGGAAACTGCATATCCCAGAACCCAACGTTTCAAATCAGAACAGAAGATTGCCGCGTGTCTCCTTCTATAGTCTCGTTCTATGCGATTCAAAATCAGCATAGAACGATAATGAACTATATTACACACAATACGTACCACAAACATAACCTTGAAGTTACACATCGTAGTGATGAATTTGTATGGCACCAATTCTTGAGCACAAGTAGGAGTTCCCTGTTAACAGAGCATGCGGGATCATGGTTTTTTAATTCCAAGAAAATTACTCCTCGCTTGACAATTAGATCTTCTGAGGCCACCATTTTGGAATTCGAGAAGATTAGATTCTGCGGTGGCAGAAAATTGCAGTCCACCGGATCTTCTGAGGCTCCCACTATTAGTATTCATTGCAGACAATTAGATCTTCTGAGGCTCCCACTATTAGTATTCATTGCCTTCCATGCTCCCCTCATCCTCGTCTTCTACCATATGTTCTGTCCAATATCTGCGGATTTCAACTTTGAGATGGTTGGGAAGGAGATTGGTTGCATTCCTGACGCCAGCCTCTACTGCTTCCACCATTTGAGTCTTCTCAGCCGAACAGTTGATCTCAACGAGGACATGCTTGAGGGAAGGGATGTGCTGGAGGCCTCGAAAAAGATCACCGCATAGAGCTCCTGTTTCTCGTGCTATTAAGTCTAACATAAACTTTTCAAGCTTTGGCATAGCCCCAACATCAAAAATTAATGGCCCCATTGCATTATTCCAGGAGACGAACCTAAACACTTTGAGACATTGGAATCCACTGCTGCAGATGATAAGACTTTCCTTGGGGGCTACTGATTTTGTCCACAGCGAGAGAGCTAGGAGAGAAGGCAAGCCCCCAAGGATCCGTAGAACTTCCTCTCCCACAGGATTGACCCTGATTTGCAGGAAGGTGACATTTGAGAGCGAGGCCACCCACTTTGGAACTCTTGGAAAATAATAGCGAGGCCACCCACTCATATCAAACTCTTGAAGGACAAACGGAGGAGAGGACCAAGAATCCAACAAGAAATCTAGAGAGCAACCATTTTCGTCAACACATTCAAGCTCCAGATGGCGAAGCTTAAGTCTGCACAGCCTACTGATGGATGAAACAAAGCTATCCGTGTAACTTTTCCGATCACTGTATGTATCACTAACACACCAACTAATCCGAAGACGTCTCAGTTCAGTCAAACTGCCTAGCTCTCGCAAAGAAGTTGACCGGATGCTGTTGTCAACTTTCATATCGTTAAGATCCTGCAAAGCTCTCATACTTCCAATCCCTTCTGGCAGGCTTACTCTTGGGTCAGCACGTAAGACCATCAACTTTTTCAGCCGAACAATACTCCTGGGTAATTCTTGTATCGCAGTCCGTACTAGATGTAGTGTCTCAAGTTGCTGTAGTTCCCCTATTTGCTCTGGAAGCTTGCTGATGCTTACATCAACGAGCTCTAGGTATTTCAACCAGAACAATCTCTCTATATCATCAAGATAATGATTTTCCAACTTATCATTACATTGTATGCAAATCACCCGTAGTGCTTGAAAGCTTGAGACAGGTGGCATGTGTTTTGCAGACCCATAAATATAGAGTGATCGAGCTTTGGAAACAACCATTGTTGATGGAATCATCATATCTTCTTGACCACGAAAATCAAGGGACAGTCGACGAACCTTATCTTGTCGTCCCAGTACGGGAATATTTTTACCAAATAATGTCATAAAATTTTCATCAATTGACTTAGATACAATGAGATCAAGAATCATATCATGAACTCGGCAAGCAGCAGTTTGACCATCATATAGAATTTTTTTTGGTTGGATCATGCTCCTATTGATTAGCTCATTAAAATAGCACTCTCCAACTTCCTCTAAATTTTCCCCGACTGCTGCAGTGACGAACCCTTCGGCCATCCATCTCCTTACCAAATTATACTTCGATATTATAGAATCTTCTGGACATACACTGAGATATAGTAAGCATGTCTTCAAATTGTGGGGAAGGTCGTTATAACTAAGAGAGAGAATCCTTTGCATGTTGCTTACACTGGGAACGTTTTCAAGTGCTGAGCCAAGAGAATTCCGACACCTCTCCCAGTGCTCTTTCCTGCATGGTTTATCAGCCAACACGCTTGCAATACTAATGATTCCCAATGGTAGACCATCACATTTTCTTAGGATTTCACTGGATACCTCTTTTAATTCGGAAGGACAGTGATCTTCGGAACCAAATATTCTTTTAAAAAATAACTTTTCGGCGTTAGCGTCGCTTAGTGCTTTCATTGCGCAAACATTATGGTAGTCAGGAGAGCAACATGACCTCGCTACAGAAATGATACGTGTTGTTATTAATATTCTGCTGCAGAGGTTATTTTCTAGCAGAGCACATCTGATTGTTGGCCATACTAATGTGCTCCAGATATCATCAATAACGACAAAATACCTGTTTTGTATTTTACAAAAGAAGTATGTTAGGGAATATACAAAAATTCGTGGTTAGTAGATATATACATTATTCAAGGATCGAATTGATGGACACGAACATGCATTAAGGAAACAAAATACTTGATGCTGATAGTGTATATGAGACATGGCTAAAGTTGTAAATGTTAATAGATCTCTAAACAGTAATTAGGACTATGTGGCAACATAAATTATCTTGAATAAGATTATCTTGGAAAGTTTTTACTACCTTTTATCACTGAGGAATTCCCTAAGTTTGTTGATGAGCTGATTTTCGTCATATGCTTCTATACTTGGAAGTTCTTTCCCTGTGACACCAGTGAGTATCTCTCTTAATATTTTCCTCATGTCAGGCTTTTGGGACACTGAAACAAATGCTCGACAAGTAAATTGTCCTTTAATTTTATTAAGAACTTGTCTGGCCAGAGTAGTCTTGCCTAACCCTCCAAGCCCAACAACAGACACCACCTTCAGCTTTTGCACCATAATTCCCTCCCCTTCGGTTAACCATTTGGTAAGCTCTTCTCTTGGTTCATCAATTCCGACTAGGCTTTCTGCCTCTGCATAGAGAGCCGGTATACGAGGGTCGATGGGCACCACACCTCTAGAACTTGAGGCAGCCCCATCGAAGTTGTACCTCTTGCGTCGCTTACTCGCATGATCAACACGAGCCTTCAGTTCTCGAATCTGGTCGGCAATCTCATCGCGAGCACAAAGTGTCCTTACCTTGTGAATGATATCCTGCAAGAAACCCTTCTTGTCGTGGGGCCTACTGGGGCCATGATCGACGCGGTGTGTGAAGTCATCAATGCAATCCTCGATGTCGTAGGACAGCTCGCGGATTTGGTTCCGCCACTCCTTCACCTGGACATCGAGGTCATCCATGTCTGCCAGCTTCAGGAGCAGAGCGTTGATGCTGCTGAGCTCATCCTTCAAGGAGATTATCTCCTCATGCACTCCCTTCAGACTATTGTACTTCTTTTCCAGCAGCGTAGATAGCTGCCCGAGGACAGAGCTCATCACCCCTGTTGCAACACTCTCCATGGCGTGTTAGGCGCCAAATAGGAGCCTTGTCCACTGGTCGTTGCCTAATTGTCGCCTGGGTGACATAAGGCGAAGTAAAGGCAAGCATTAAACATCAAATTATAGAGATCAACACTAGAGAAGAGAGTAGCAGAGCACACAGCAGAGAGCATCAGCACCACGGATGTACGACGCATCCCCGACCAACCAAAACAAGGAACGCACAAAATCCACAAGAACAACAGCGAAAATCATATATCTAGGTCTAGCATGACATGCAGAGCATGGAAGTGGTAGAGAACATTGTTAGTGATATGCTTTAGAGATAATCATAGAGATGATTGTATCACTTTTATACTTTTGATTTTTTGAGCAATATTTTATTTTGTCATTTAATAATGTATTTCATATTGATCAACAAGTATGTGACTTGTTTGCGGAACTTTTTATTTATGTTTTGATGTTATTCTAAATTATCTCTGATTTTATATCATTATGTGGGACAATTATAATTTATAGATCAACACATGTATTGATTGATGATCATATTTCACGGATCATGGATATAGGATATCAAATTAATAATATGGACATATGTTAGAGAACATGATATTGGTTTGACCCACCATAAGACATGCGAAAATTGTTATATTCTTAAGTATCATCAGTTGGTCTCATACTTATTATGTAGGATCATTAGACCTGAGATTGTCATTATTTTCTACATGTATAATAGTTTATTTAGAGGTTACCAAACACTACTCTATGACCAGGTAGTCATAAAGGTAGTTTTCAGGTTTACTATAAAACATGTGTAGAAATATGAGTGATCAAGATAGAATTTACCCCTCCTATATAACAGGAGAGATATATCTAGATCCCTCGATATGGTTGAACTAAGAAATTGTATGGCCATACCGAATGTGGTCAAAAAGTCAAACACAGCTGAGTAATTCACTACAGGTTCGAGTGAAGGATCGAGTTATCATAGAATGGCATGCTTCTCGGCTTGAGTTTGATCTGGTATCATGAGGCAAAGGGATTGATACAAAAGCACTATATATGTTCGTCCGATATAATCTTTATATATGTTTAGAAGTCGTTGTGTCCTACTAGAAAATGCTACCGACTTTTGGATCGGAAAAGAGTTTTCAGCCCATGGACAAATATACATGAACCTATAGAGTCACACACTTAATGGGCTGGAACGATAAGGGTTTGGATGATAGCCTCTGAGTGGGATACAATCTTTACTTGTATCGGATAAAAATCAATTGAAGGCTATATAAGGAGAGGTGCGGAGACTGAGAGAGGTATTCCGAAACACACCCATCAAAATCCTAGCCACCACATTTCATAACCCCTGCTGTATGGGCTAATGCTAGCACACTAACGCACGGTGTTCCTTCTCTGGATGTGTGGATCTCGGTAGAGGCGCTGCTACGACTATAACGCTGATTGAGACGATCAGAAAGAGGAGATGGGTGGCCAGAGGACAATCGGCTGCTTTCACTCTACTTTCACTGCACTGTGAGTCTAGTATTAACAATCTATGATCTCTTACTAGTATGACTTCCTGATTTACACGGCAGAAAATTTTAATTTATACTAATATAGTCTATCCGTATCTCAACAAATATAGTACGGGAAATGGGTACAAGGGGAGTATAAAATCGGAAAAGACAGCGATTACACACAAAAATATGAACCAATCCGTAGAAAAACACGAGTGAAACACAAGAAATCCATCAAGAAAAAAGAAATAGGGATGAAGAGGACAGAGGTGCGGGAGGGAGAAGAAAGACCTCGAGGTGTGCTAGATCTAACCAGCTCCGGCTGAAGCCGCGGAAGGGACCCCGACCATGCGGAGAGGCGACGGAGCTTGGGTGCGACTCGAGGCCTCGAAGTTGCAGACTCAAGACCCGAAGTCGCACCAACTCAGGCAGATCGAGTTGCAACGCTCGATTTCTAGCTCAGGCCAGGCCCAGGTGGGAGTTCGGCCGACTAAACACGTCAAAGCTACACTTGACAGCCCTACACTTCTACACACTACACACTACACTTATACGTTAGAGAAGAGAGCATCAGCAGCAGAACACACAGCACAGGGCAGCAGAGCAGCCGAGCAAAGAGGAACAGAGCAGAGCACATCAGATCAGGGAGAAAGGGGAAGTGCAGCAGAGCAACAGATCAGAGCAGATCGGGCAGCAGTACAGCAGAGGAAGAGGAACAAAGAAAAAAAGCTGAGGCAGAGGAACAAAAAAAAAGAAAAAGCAGAGGCAGAGGAACAAGAAGAACCTGCAGCAGCAGATCTGGAGACCAGCCGTCGAAGGATCTTTGTCTTGCGGCAGCGCTGGCGGCCGGTGCAACGAGGGGCGTTAGCGGCTAGGGTTCCATCGCCTCTCTGAGCTCTCTCACTCGGTTTGTGTGTGTCTGATGTGTCGTGTGTAGCCACACATTGGAGCACTACCTTAAGCCGCAAGCCACAGCTGTGAAATCTTTAACAGAACTAGCAGGTATTATCCTTTAAACACGTTTAAATGATTTGGTAGTACATATATAATTTTATTTTTTAAAATAACAGATTATTACAGAACTTCATATGTGATATTTTAATATTATATATTATAAAAGAGAAAATACTAACTTTGTTCCTCAATACTTGTCATATGTGATCAAAATTTTCTTTCTCAGATACTTTTTGATAGAAATACTTGTATAGAAAACAGTAAACATAATATTTCCTATTTATATCATCATTATTTTTTTATTATTGCAATACTTACCTATACTACATGCTCATAATACACATTATATAGTTTACATCGGCATAGCCAAGTGAACACCCGTTAATAATCTCACTCTCAATCCCTCCATCCGGTCCACCAAACAAATTGTGACAATGTTTTTATTTTTATGAGAATTTTTAGCTATTATTTTTCCTTAGCGATTGTAGACTACCTGTCATTGATTTTTATCATACAATGGATTTCTATTCCTAATGTGTGTGTGTGTATATAAATCAAATTCATTTTCTTGTTATATTTTTTTCTCAAATTAGAATTTTTTTGTAATTTTAATTTAGAATAAAACTAAATTTTCTATTTTTCACTTAGCCTGGAATTAAAAAAACAAATGCTAATTTTTTTACTTTTATTTCAAATCTGCATATTTTTGGATTTCACTTCTGCTACACTTTCTTTTTTTAGTTTTACGTTGGACTTCATTTATAAATCTATCTGCTAGTTTTAATTTCGAATTTAGGTTATTTCATATAGCATTTGATATGTAATTTTTCTTTAATTTCAAATTTATTTTTATTTAATTTAGAATTTTAGTTTTAGGTTAGATACAAATCCAACTGCTAATTTTCATCTAATTTGTCTTCTAAATTTTAGCTACATTTTGTTTTTAATTTGGAGTTCATATTAAAATCAAATTACTACTTTTGTTTTATTTTTCATTCCAAAATTATGTTATTTTTTGTTGCTATTTTTATTTAATTTCAATTTTCAATTTTAGATTAGAATTCGAATACAAATCCAACTACTAATTTTCATCTAATTTTTACACCTAATTTCAACTATGTATGAATTTTAATTTGGAGTTCATATGAAAAATGACATTGCTAATTTCCTTTTATTTTTAATTCCAAATTTCTATTAATTTTTATTGCTATTTTTATCTCAGTTTTAGGTTAGAATACTATAGGACTGAATGGCAACAAAGGGGGACAATAGCGCCTTCTTGAAATCTTCTCTCAAGTATTCTAGATTCTATTCTCTAATAACTAGGAAGTTATAGAGAATACAACCCTCACCAAATACTCAAATCAAATCTCTCGAGAAAACAAATCTTGCCCAAAGCTTACTACTGGCGGTCTGACCTCAATTTAGATGGCGGTCTGACCGGTGTAGTATTTGCGGTCTAATTGCCATGTTAAAACCGGTCTGATCGAAAAATCAGTAAATGAACAGTGTTTTCAGCACTTCAAATCTAAAAATCAATGGAACTCTTGATTCGTAAAAACAAATGATAAGAAATTTTGCAGGAATATTCTCTAGGTTATCAAGAACATATTCCAATAAATGATCATGAAAATCATGACTAAAATTGAAATATTTTTCAGTTTGAAGGAAAGGTGTACTGAAATCATGCAAAAACCAAAAACGGTGAATACAACTTGTTCGTGAGTAGATGATAGCCAAGTTAGCTTTAAATGTATTTTTTACATATCACAGCAAGTTAGAACACCGAAGAACACAACCAAAAAACTCTTGAAATAAGAAATCACTTCATGAGACCGAAAACAACCAAAATCGGACTTCTTGATGAACTTACTATCAAAGTGACTAGATGATAGAAGATTGATTTCAAGAGATTATCTATATCTCATTCACGTCCTTGGTACGACAAAATCAAAAAGAGGGAAGAGAAGAGATCAAAATTAACCAAATCAAGAGCAAATCAATCAAAATATAAATGATCCATGGAGATGATCAAAGATTGATGTATTATTTACTTGAGGATGTAAGTTTTATAGCTACTCCATCTTGGATGACGGAGAGTACACAACGCACTCAACTTTTAAAATTTAACCTTAGACAAGAGAATAAGAGAAATGGATTAGATGGTTAGCACAAGTCTCCATCTCAATCCCTTTATATAGGTGGGCTAACCAACTACATCTAACTCTTAGTAGATACTAGCCACTTAAAACAATGGGAGAAACCTGATAACTTTACACATATAGATTTTACACATATATGTTCATTTATGCATGCTTTCCAAAGCGCATAAACCCGAATTTGCTAAATCCTTTACCCTTGATCCATATTGATCAAATAAGCTTCTCCTTGATCTAAACCGCTCTCCAAGTGTCACTTATGTACCACGGTTTTGATTTAAGATAGATTTTGGTATTTTGGCCAAACTAATAAAATATCATTTTTTGACTGGGTCTTTCATTTTCTATTGTAAGCAATTGTTATGCTTGCCACATGTAGGTTCAGTATTAGCTTGCCATATATCGGCAAGTCTCTCTTATTCTGATTCTAATGGAACACGTCTCACATGGACTGACTAAGCCACATGTGCAAATATGCCTTTCGAACTCACCTTCAATTTTCCCGTCTTTCTCGTGCTATGCTTGAGCTCACTATCTCGCTTGATATCTTTGATCGTTCTGGGTCTCAGTTTCTCCCTGAACGTAGCCCTGATCCTTGCTGTTGACTATGATGACTCTAAGTATCCCTACATATCTAAAGACAAAGAAATTATTTTTAGACATAAGTTCTTCATAACTTGACCCCCACGTTAGCAATGACATGTCTCATACAATCTTAATGCAATGACCTAGGTCATCCTAACTCAATCCATGACTCAAAACCCAAAATTCTCAATTTATACCCAAACTGATACTACGCTTCTATCAAGCCAGTACTACCGTACTATCGTATTACCACTCCTCTGAACCGGTATTACCGCACCTTGCACCTCAAAACTGGACCTCTCTGGAAATAACGTGCCACCAACTAGAAATCAGAGTTACCGACCTGAGATATGACCGGAACCCAAAATCGGTACTACCACCCTGTGGTATGACTGCACCAAAACTTATGGAACTACCGATTTTCCTGACAAACTCAAAAAATAGTTCAGATAAGATGCTATCTTTGTGACCACACTGCAAAACTTGTAATGGTTCATCACAACATTTTCCTGGACCTTTTCACATGGTCTTTCAAATTTGTATACAAATTCAACTGCTAATTTTTATCTAATTTTTATTCTAAAATTTAGCTATGTACGGATTTTAATTCGTAGTTCTATAAAAATAAGATGGCTAATTTCCTTTTGTTTTGCATTCCAAATTTTTATTATTTTTGTGAGTCATATAGGAATGTTGGTTCGTCCGAACAGCCTTTGTGTAGTCCAATTCACACCGTTGCTTAATGATTTCTGGTCCATACGAGAAAAACAATGAAGAGTGTAGTAAAATACTCGAGGAGATTTACATACTCTCCCAAGCAAGCAGGCGGGGAGATGCGCGATAGCGATGTGGGTGGTCCCACGCGTGGGGCTAGGCCTAGGTGTGGCCCCCCTCGGCATACTTTTCAGGATTTTGGATTCTCTGAAGTCGCGTACGGTGACTTCAGAGAGCAGTCGGGAATCTGAGCCGTCCGATCGGAAAAAGAACAGCCCAGATTGGATGCTACGGTAAAATTTCTCAGTAGCTACGGTAAAATTTCATCGTAGCTACAGAAATTTTATCAGAGCAAACCGATCTGAGACGTTCTTTCCGATCGGACGGCTTCATTCGATCGCCTCTGAAGTCACCGTCGCGACTTCAGAATCCGCCCACTTTCCAGTAGGTTTGGGCAATGCGGTTTTTTCTGGACTCTGCACGGTTCGAAAGATGAATAATATTTTTCTAAATTAAGAAGAAATATATCTTTAAGTAATAATATCTGATGGCTACTATTATTTTATTTAATTAGGATCTACTTGGTTAAATGCTGATTGTTTTGATTTTTTGTGAGAATTTTAAAATTTTTCTCTCTTTCTTAGCAACTTTAAAATATCTGTCATTAATTTTTAGTAATAAATAGATTCCACGTGATATAAATCCACATGGTGTGTGCGGTGAACACAAAAGGCTTCATTAGAAAAAGAATAACATAGACCCCGTAAGAGATGAAGGAAAAGAGTCAGTTCTCTCCAAATTACTTGTCCATCAACAATTTTGTCGATAGCAGTCGCAGTTCTCTCCGGATTCCTGGCCAACTTAGCCCCCATCTCTTACTCTGCGTTCTAGGAGGCCTGCAAAAACAGCTTCATGAAGATATTGAATTTTTTCAGATAACAAGTTTTATTGCGAGTTTTTTTCCCAATTAAATAACAGCAGTTTGGACTTTTTTGTCACATGTATGCTGCACACAAATTGGAACAAATATTCACACGCTTGAACTAATCTACTCGAGCACATAATAGTAGTCGCACGAAACCTCCTAGGTATTCAAAAAGAATTCACAAGAACAACACGATATGACCCCTTACAATAAAAATGCCAATATATGACCTTAGCAGTACCTAACTTAATAAAATCATCACATAAGAGGATATAATCAGGATACATGACAATTTATAGCTAGAGAAACGGCCATGAGAAAAAAAATTGATCGGAAATATTCCAAATAATTATCTAATTAAAATATTCCAAATTATTTTCTCAGGCAGCGTGCCCTCGCACGCGAAATGCAATGCGGTCATTTCCTAATTCCTACTGTCCCAAAATATCCTGTGCGTGGTGGTGGTCCATATCAGATTCAGCAGGGCATGCGTGTCAAGGTTGCGGGGCCACGTGCTTCTTGGGCCTTTTACGATGTCACTAATGGGTGTTCGTCAGTCACTAACCACACACTTGGAAGTGTTGTTTGAAGCGGCTGCTTTTTTTTTTGTTTCTGTATCATTTCAAGAGTAAGGTAGTATGTTACAGACGTATTACATACTTTATTTCTTTTACTTTCATTTCGTATATATGTCTCTCTACTTTCCTTATCGCTTATTTTATTTTTTTAAAAATCACTTTTTTAGATATTACTATTTATTTTTAGCTAAAAACTATCAGCCAAGATCAATACAAACGCCCTAAAGTTAGGATAAAATTACTTACTTTTGCTAGCCTGCAAAAGCCTCTTTCCTCTCAAATCTTGGCTCATTTCCTAATGTCCCAATCATTAAATCAAAAGCATAGAAAAATACCTCATTTCCATCTTGGCTTTTCAATGCATGCAAGGGACAATATGGACCCACAAGCAATAGCGGATTTGATGATTTTCATTCTGCTCTTATGGTTGTAGCTTCTAACTTTTGGCTGTTAACTTTTAACAAAAACTATAATATAGCAGTGATTAGTTTTTGCTGAGTCGTTCAATTAAAAAATAAAATAAATAAAAATAACATTATATCTCTATAAACAATACAAAAGGTAAGAGAAAAACAAAAAATAAAAAAAGCAAAAGGCAAATAAAAATCAAATTAAAAAGCTGTCGCATTCTAAATGACTTATGCCTTGTAGAATAAGTCAAAGGCAGTTAAAGCGCCCTTTATGTCCTTAGCGCATGGTGTCCCGGTCATCTAAGGTAGGCAAGTCTGGTTGCCAACTCGTCATGCTGGTGGTGAGACCCCTGAGTTGACAAGTGGGCCTGTAGAGGACGTGTATCTTACTTCTTCCTTGTCTTGCATCATATTTTCCATATATATATATAGAGAGAGAGAAAAATATTTGTTTACACCCAGATGTAATTATATCTACTTCTAATAATCTATCACCTAAATGAACTTGAAATACTCCTTTATTATATATATATATACACCCGGGTGTAATTACACCCACCTAAACAAATTTGAAATACTCCTTTATCACTTTAGGTATACTCATATACTAAATATAAGATACTTCAATGTAAACCACATGAAAAAATTGTAAGAGAGTCCATAATTTTTAGCGTATTTTATAAATACCTTCGTATACGCACATAAAAAAGAGTATATTTTAAAAATTGTATATACCACCTCTGAAAAATTATTCATACCACCTAGATGATCTTAAATACTCGTATACTATACGTACATACTCTTCGTTACATGAGATACTCTCTACGTTGTGAAATACGATATAAGGTGTAATTACATCTGAGTGTAGAAAAAAGACTTCCTATGTGTGTGTAGTTCAGTTTTGGAGGCCTGAACATGTCATTGCCAACTTTCTTTACCTCACCGTTCCAGAAGATATGTTGCAATCATGGTAGTAGCTAGGAGTAGCTAGGAGTCATGTCTTGGTAAGCTGATATCCACTTCAAAATCACATAATGACAGAAAGCAAAGAAAGTCCTAAACGGCTCCTATAGCTGGACTAGGAAATGAAAAGGACCTATCAACAAGAGCAATCACAATGTTCCCCCTAACTTGAACACATTAGGAGGACTAAACCTCCACTGCATTTTCACATATGCACTAAAACAGTGTCACTGGTCACAGATGCAAGAGTTTCACACTATCACTCTGTCATGAACCAACTTGGCCTCAGGGGAAAAAGTAGGCCATCCACAGTAATGTGCGTGAAGTGGGCTATGCGCATTTGCTTCAGAAAGACGTTCACTAAGATGTGCACAGCAGCCACATGAAGGCAAGAAGAAAACTATATAGTGCCTACTCCATTCCATAAAAAACAGTTGAAAAGGATAGAACAAAACTCAAAAGATACATGTCTGACGCCTCAACTCACAAGAATGACAAAATAAGCACGGGCCCAAGTATCAGGATTTCCCACAATACAGACATACATTGTGAGTAGTATCAGGATTGTGGATACATTGTGAACAATGTATTCTCGTTCTTGCTATATGAGCAACTAAACTGCTGCTAGCATGATATACCAGATCCATTGCATCGTCACCGAATCCACATGCTTCGAAAAAGGGCCTACAAATGTTCCGACAACAAAAGTTTTAGGAGAATCTTGAAATTTGGACAAGAAATCAACTCGTCAGTTGTCAAAGATAACATGTGGATTGATTAAATCAAGCATACAATCAAGCATCAATATTCGATTAAAACATTCAAGATCAATATTCATTAAAACATTCATACAACTTTGAAACACTTGGTGCATTAAGGAAATCGCATCTACAAAAATGACACCCATATTGTCAGAAGAACTGAATATTCATCTACAAACGATATCCAGTATATATTGACAAACAAGGTGCATTAAGAGAAACTACATCTACAAAAATGACACCCATAAAGTCAGAAGAATACGAGGGCATATTAGTCTGTTTAAACAAACTAAACAACACCCCAGTATTCAATGCAAAATTAATTGCATTTACAAGCAGATGCAGACTGTAAAAAGACCCAACCTGCCACAATTGTACCAATGCACTTATTTTATTTTGTGTCTGATATACTAAAACTCATATGCCACAACATAAATCTTTTCCCAAAATTGACTATTCGGTAGAAATCTGAATATTGATTAATTCTAGAGAACTCCACTAGTAGCTAGTGTTCAGGAGAAAATTAACATGCATCACTCACGAATCAATGGCCAAATCCATAAACTAATGCCTATCTAGAAAAGAAATGTAAATGGATCAGATTATAAAGTAGGAAAACCCACCAAAGCAAGCATTCTACAATTATCATGATGAAGCAATATGCAATCATATCAAAAAGACCACAAGTTCAAGAATTCATAAATCAAATCACATAGAAGGAAAGAGGAGCACTTGATTACTTGCTTGGCATCGGCCATCGGGTCGGAGGTGGGCGGCGATGCTGAAGGGAGGGGTCGGCGAGGACCCCAGATGGCGAGTCTAGTGGGGGAGGCGCAAGGGTCGAAACTTGGTTGTGGCCCTGTGCTAGTGTGGGTGAGGCAGCAGATGGGAAACCATAGAAGCGTTGGGAGGCCCCGCTCATTTCAGCTTTTTTTCAGCTTCAGCTTCTAACTTCAGATTTTTTTTCACTATTCAATAATTCATCTTTTTCTATTTTTTTCATGTTTTAGGCTTTTTTATATTTTCTTTTTTTCTGTATTCCTTTGCATTGTCCGTGATAGGCTAACATGTTTTTTTTCTATTTTTACATTTTTTTGAATTTAATTATGCCTAATAAGCTAACTCAGCTACAGTGAAATTTTAGCCAGAAGCCAGAAGCTATCGCTATTTCGAATGCCCCCTTAGCGGCCAGGAGACAAAAGACGGGGGGTGATTTCACAAAGGGGAGAAGGCGCACAGGGGGTTTTGCGAAAAAACACATCATAAGTGAATTAGGGGCTTCCACCCGCATGAATTCAAGCCATAGAAGGTAGATCCAATGGCCCTGGTTTGCGTTTGTATGGTACTACTGAATAGCTCATTTTGCACTGGATATGCTCCCATATATATATATCGCCTAATAAAATCATTGTATTAGTAATATTTATGTTGGCATAGAATGTTTCTAAACACATTTAACTCTAGTTTTCTTAGACATTTTACGATATGGAAACATCAATTTGTCACTAAGGAGTGTTTGTAAGCCAATAGAAACACTTGACTTTTCGAAACAGCTTCTCTACTTCTCTTGTTTTTGTCTCGCTTGGAAGATAAGGTAGGGCATTATGGGTGGATTATGTATGTATCTCACTTCTCTCGCTTTCATCTTGTGCACCTATCTCTCTCTTACTTTCTCCGTCACTCGTTTTCTCCTTCTAAAAGCCAGTTCTTTTAATCACTATTATTTATTTTAAGCCAAAAATAATCAACTATAGCTAAAAGTCATTAGCTATGACCAATAGGAACACCCATTGGGATAAAATTATTCACTTTTGCCAGTGTACAGAAGCCTATTTCCTCTCAAATCTTGGGTCATTTCCTATTATCCCAATCAAGCGCATGGAAAAATACCTCCTTTTTCCAGCCCACATTCATGAATCGAAAGCCATCTTGGCTTTTCTTTACATGCAAGGGACAATATGGGACCCACAAGCACAAGCACTAGTGGATTTGATGATTTTTATGGAGATAATTTGTTTCATGCAATTACAAAGAATAGCATGCTGAAAAATACCACCGTAAATAAGGTAGACTAAGAAATACCATCGCCAATACGAAAACTCTAAAAAATACTATTGATGTCATGTTTTCATCCAAAACAGTCATTACAGCCCTTTTTGGAGAGAGAAAATTTAATAAATACCAACATTACCCCTATGTTCTTTGATGAGAACATCTCGATTGGACTGATTATGTGAGCACGAGACAAAAAGATTATGTGAACACCAATTATGTCACCGTCGCGCTAGCGCCGCCGTCAAGCCAAGTGCAAGAGCTACTTGAGAAAAGATATGTACGCAAAAGCCTTAGTCCTTACGATGTTCTGTCCTTGCAATGTTCATGTAATTCTTGTTTCTAAGAAAGATGGTACAAAGCGAATATGTGTTGATTGTCGAGCCATTAACAATATAATGTTAGATATCATCATCTTATTCCTAGGTTAAATGATATGCTAGATGAACTTGGTGATGCTGTTATATTCACAAAAATTGATTTGAGAAGTGGTTACCATCAGATTAGAATGAAACTTGATGATGAGTGAAAGAATTGCTTTTAAAACAAAATTTAGACTGTATGAGTGGTTAGTAATGTTTTTTGGTTTAACTAATACATTGAGTACATTCATACGATTGATGAATCATATTTTAAGATCATTCATTAGCCAATTTATTGTGGTATATTTTGATCACATATTGATCAATAGAAAAATGATGGAATTATACATTGATCATATTAGACAAGTGCTAGAAGTGCTTAGAAGTGAGAAATTGTATGCTAATCTTGACAAATGCACTTTTTGTACCAATAAAATTGTGTTCTTAGGCTATGTCATTTCTGGACAGGGCATTGAAGTAGGTGGATCTAAAACTGAAGCAATTAAGAATTGTTCTACACCTGTGAATGTTAGTCAAATCAGAAGCTTTCATGGTCTTGCTAGCTTTTATTAACATTTTGTTAAAGATTTTAGCACCATTGCTGCCTCCATTGAATGAGTTAACTAAGAAAGGTGTTGTGTTTGAATGGGGTACATCACAAGAAAAAGCTTTTCAAGAACTAAAGAAACGACTTTTGAAATTGAATGTGATTCTAGTGGAATATGTATTGGTGGTGTTTTAATGCAAGAAGGAAAACCTGTACCATATTTTAGTGAGAAACAAGGAGGTGCCCAATTGAACTATCCTGTGTGTGATAAAGAATTGTATTCTCTGGTGCGTATGCTTGAAACTTGGTAACAATATTTTTGGCCTAAAAAATTTGTTATTCACTCTGATCATGGAGCTTTGAAGTATTTAAAGAGCCAAGCTAAACTGAACCACAAATATGCTAAGTGGGTAAAATTCATTGAATCCCATATGTTGTTAAGTATAAGAAAGAAAAAGAGAATATGGTAGCTGATGCTTTATCTAGAAAGAATGTGCTTTTAACCCAATTGGAAGTAAAGGTATCCAGATCAAAGAGTTTGAAAAATCTATATGCTTCCAACCATGAATTGTCAAGACCATATTCTAAATATAAAGATGGAAGAGGATAGGATAAATTCCATGTTCATGATGGGTTCTTATTTTGTGCTAACAAAGTATGTGTTTCAGATTCATCCGTGCATTTGTTTTTTATTGCAGGAATCTCGTACAGCTGAATTAATGAGACACTTTGGGAGAGAAAAGATCTTCTTGATATTGAGCGATCACTTTTATTGGCCTAAAATGAGGTGTGATGTTGAAAGGTTTGTACAACGATGTGTGACATGGTACAAAGCAAAATTTAAACTTAATCCACGCTTATATACTCCACTTCCTGTTCCTAATGCACCTTAGGGGGATATAAGTATGGATTTTATTTTAGGATTGCTTAGGATTAAGAGGGGGGAGAGATTTAGTTTTTGTAGTTGTGGATAGATTTTCTAAAATGGTACATTTTATTCCCTGTCATAAAAGTGCTGCTGCATCATATGTAGCTGACTTATTTTCCAGAGAAATTGTGATATTACATAAATATGCTAATATGGAGGCGTTGGAACGTGCTGAATATGTGAAGAAGATTCATGTCAAGACTAAACAAGAAATTGAAAAGAAGGTATATTACTATGTTGAGAAGGTGAACCAGTGAAGAAAGGAGATGTTATTCGAATCGGAAGACTTAGTTTGGGTGCATTTTCGCAAAGAACGTTTTCTGGACAAGCGTAAGTCCAAGTTGATATCTTGTGGAGATGGTTCCTTCAAAGTACTTGACAAGATCAATAACAATGCATATAAAATAGAGATTCTGGGTGACGATTATGCTGTGAGTGCTACATTCAATGTTGCTAATTGTCACCATTCTTTGAACCGAAAGAATCAGAGTTGAGGACGACTCCTTTCCAAGAGGGGGAGGATGATGAGAACATCACCATTAGACCAATTATGCGAGCACGAGCCAAAATGATTAAACAATAGGCGAATTTGCTTCTAGTTAAATTTAGTGCTATTTTACATGAGAACTGGTTACAGTCTAATGCTAGTGTTCTAATTATTTTTAGGTCTGTGCGGGAGGACAGTAAGCCAAGGAGTAATAGAACAAAATGAGCCACGCCTATGACCATACCTACGACCACTCTTTCGACTGTAACACCCAAGATCCACATTAACCTAGGATGCCACTAAACCACTCCACAAGCTAGTCAATTTATAAGATAACATAAACTGACAACTATTCCTAAATTATGATAAGCTAAGCGGAAGCATACTAAAACAAAGGTAATAGAATACTATTAATTAAAGAACAACTGCTAATAGATTTAACTAATAAAAGCAAATCACAACCTAATATTTTTAATTATAAATGATCAACAATGAGAGAAAAGATGAATAACTAGAGACTCCACTTATTTATTACAGTATGAAACATGGTATGATATGTGATAGTGATATGAAACATGGTATATAACTAACCCTTCCTATGCATGCTCGAGAATCACCTGGAAGAGGGGGACAACAAGAGTGAGATAAAAATTTCAGCAAGCAAACTGTTTAACAAGCTAATTAAGCTACAATGGTTTGAGCATCAACAATTATTTTTCACAATTTTCACATTTATAACCTTAACCAAAATCACTACCAACAACGGTAAAACTTTAGCAAATAAAACTCGTTTGACTACTTCAAATTCTCAACCACTAATACTACCAATATCAGTTTAGCACTAACATAATTTTTTCCACTGACTCTATTAATTTCCACACCCACAACCGCTAACAACAGTTACCACAAGAGAACCCCTCATGCCACTACCATAACTCCTACCACAACACAAGGGGTTGGTGAACCCTATTCCACAACCACATCCACATTCCTTATACTACAAGTAACTCTTATGAGCCAATTCCCACATAAAAACTAAGAAGTTGCATTTGTTTGTAAATAATTTAACCACAATACATTGCATGAATATGCAAATGATCTATCCACAATGTAAATATATATGGATGCATATGATTCACTGCACCCTTACCTAACAAGGTAAGAGTGTGCATCGTACTGCGGTAATGTACGATGCTGTACCGGTACAGTTGTGGCTATGTGCGGTGACATCTACGATGCAAATGACATGTCATGTTATGAATGATATGATAAACATGATTAATAAGAATTTAACCACAAAGATCAGCAATATATTCAACATGAATACCACCTCATAATTCACATATGATTCAATAAGGACATTACCACATTATTCACATTTAGTTTACCAAGATCAAAATCAATCTATCTAAATGTAACATCCAATTTTTTTCTGAGATTTTTAAAGCCTGAAATTTAAAAATGAATTTTCTGGAATTTTTTGAATTTAATTGAAGCTTCAAATGAATTTTTAGAATTTTCAAAGATTTAATATGAATAAAATAAACATTAACATAAGTTAAAAATATTTTATTTGTGTTCTTCAGGTCTCAAGGAATGTTCTGGTATTTTTGGTGAATTTTTGGGATTTATTTGCTATTTTCTAGAGCTTTTAGAAGTTTATTTGAATTTCTGGAAAAGAAAAAGAAACCAAAAACTTTCCCCACGCCGATTCCTCCTCCTCCACGCGTCGGCCATCCGACCGCGTCCCGCGCCGCCGCACATTCCGCCGCTCGCGCGCGCCGCGGCGCCTCGCGCCGTCCGTCGCCACGCGTCGGCGATCCGCCTGTCGCCGCGCCGCGCGGCTCCATCTCGCCGTCGCTCGGATCTAGACCGAAGGTCGGACGTCCGCGTGGCTTGCCCTCGGCCGTCGGATCCGCGCCGCCGCGCGCCGGCCGAGCCACGTCAGCCCTGGCCGACGTGGCATCCACGTCAGCCCTACCGCCCACGTGGCATGCCACGTCAGCAAAACCGGCCGCCCCGAGCCACGTGGTAGCCACGTCATCACCGTGCCACGTGGCGGCACATGCGCGCGCCACGTCAGCACGGTCCCACCGCGTCAGCGCCCCCCTCCCGCGCACTGTTTGGTGAGCCGGGTCCACCGTAGACCGGACATCTCGTGGACCGGGTCCACAGCACAGTAATATTTCTGATTTTCTCGATTTAATTTTAGGATTAATTTGCCGAAAGCCCGTTCTCCTCCGTCCTAGTTCCGATTGACCCCGTTCTTTTTTCTAAATTCATCTAAAATCGAGCTCTAGCTGTTGGGTCTGGTTTTATGAATTTTGGAGTTCATTTGCTTATCATTTTATGTGTTTCTTTGTTTTCGGTCGTTTTATCTCTCGTTAGATTCGGATTCCGGAGGAGCAGGTTTCGCGCCCGAAGACCAGGAGTACCCCACTGAGCATAACGAAGGCAAGTCGTAACCTTTGATCATGTTTACCCCCCCTTTTTGATTATTCATTATTACTGTTTTTAATTAACTATCGCTTTCAAGTTATTTATTATATTTTATTATGAAATGCCTTTATGCAAATTAACCTTTCAGCCCTCCTTTGGTAAGCCTTGCATATTATATATTGCATTCATTTGTTACAAACGACTTGCTGAGTACCAATGTACTCACGGCTTTACGCCTATGTTGCTCAGTTGAGGGAGAGGAGTACTATCAGCAGGAGGTTCCAGGAGGAGAGTACTACGACGACTTCACGGATTAGGCTTCGTTCTCCACTTGATAGCCTGTGGGCTTGTCGATTGGTCGCTACGCTTTATTTTGGTTTTCCGCTGCTATTTTGTTAAGCCCTTCTGGCTAGAGATATTGTAAGCTTGGCCATAAAGTCGTACTTTTGATATTTTACCGATATTCGAGTTTTCCTTTATTATTGTCGTGTGTATGACTGTGATGACATCAATATTTGACTGTGTGCACTAGCGTGATCCTGGACTAGTGCAGTTTACACAGAGAGACCGAATTTGCATATTCGGGTCTCGACACTAAAGGTAATACTACCATATAGACCATAATTTATTCATTAATAATACCTCCAACTAGCTTACAAGCTTACAATATGATCATTAAGTGCACTACCACCTTGATCTCAATATCCTCGTAAGGAATACTACCCCACAACCACTTTTGTTTTATTAAGAATCATACCACATAACCACCAACATTTCATCAAGGCACAACCAATTGATTGCTAAATTTCTACCAAGTAGACCACATTAAGGAAGCATGTAACCATGACATAACATCTCAAATTAAGAGAATTAACTAGTGTGAATGTAGAATAATTAACGAGTTAAACAGTAGCACATCCGTTATGTTTACTTGCCTCTACCGTTGAAGCGAAACGATCACGCGCGGTCAGGAGCGAAGCCACTTGTCCAAAATTACCTCTCAGCACATGACTACAGCAAGATAATCGTGACTTAAGAAAATAAAGATGCCACTAAAACCCCAAATCCGACAATCCCCACTCCGCTCGATGATCCTACACACTACCTACTGCAGCGGTGCTGCTTATTATTTTTGTATCTTTAAAATTATTAAGCCAGTTACAGCAAATGAGATATTTATGGAAACTACAATGAAATATCTACAATTTTTAAGTAGACAACTTATTTGTATTTTGCTGCTAACATGGTGTAATTTAACACGCAAAACAGAGGACATGCTCTGTTTCGGCAATCAGACCAGTCACCTTCTAACGCACACCACCTTCTGTACAAAGATCTAAAATTCATGATTTTTGTACAGTAGTTATATTACAGTATTCCCTACAACTTTATAATTGTGGTCAAAATCATAAAAATCATCTGCTGCCCTGAAATTACACCCGAACAGCAATCTATCTTGGACTACACCTCTGCCAAACAGTAAAGTTCCCGACTCTTCTGCGCCCAAACCCCATGGCCAAAAATTCTAAAACAATTACAAAAAATAGATCTTGTCGTCCTCTACAACTTTCCTTTTGGCCAGACACTCATAAAAAATCATTTAGACGCCCTAATCTACACAAACAGCCGCGCTGAACAAATCTGTCTACGCGTAGACAGCAGAAAATCATTAATCGGTTAATCAGTTTGCTAATCCCCTTCTAATCTCACATCAAGAACCCTAATTACTCTAAAAATAGAAGGATTTGAGATGAAAAAAAGTTACCTAGGTGATCCCTTGAGATCACCCCTCTTCTCTCCTCCTCTTCCTGTTCCTCCCTTCCTTCTCTTCCTTCTCTTCTCCTTCCTTTCTCTTTGCTTTCTCCTTTGCACCAAAAGGCAGGGCAGCACCTTGGGGAAGGGGTGGAGGTGCAGGGAGAGGTGGGGGTTGCGGCCAAGGGGTGGGAAAAGGGGAGGGGGTCGGCCAGGGGGGTTTTGTGGGGGGTGGCTAGGGTTTGGGGGGAGGGTGGCTCCACTTGGGCCAGATGGCCCAAGGTGGTCCTCCGGGCAGCCCTCTAATTGGTTTTTTATTAATTTAATTTCTTTTTTATTATTTTAGACAATTTTGAAGATTTATTTTCATCTCCCGTGATTTACCAAAAAACCGGGTGACTCCGCGATTCCGCTAAATATTCCCAGGGACACCATAACAACATTTAAGGCATTACATCGACTATGTCTATAACCACTCCTTCGACCATGTCTATGACCATTCCTACAACTTCTCCTTCGACCATGTTTACGACCATGTCTATGACCGCTTGAAGCCTCATTGGCCATTTGGACCGTCCGAAGCTCTCTTTGATGATCAGGCTGTTCGAAGACAATCGGACCGTCCAAAGGCTCGATGGACGTTCAGACCATCCAAAGGGCTCGGTTGACGATAGGCCATCAGACTGCCCGAAGGCTCGGTGAACGTTCGGACAGTTCGAAGAGTTGTGCCAATCATACCATCCAAATCCTTAAAGAGCTGATCAGACCATCCAAAATTCTTGGTGATGTTTTGACTGGTCAAATCAGATTTTGAGTCAAGGCAAGCTACAACACATGTGATGGGATACAATCAACGTGATTACAGGACGGAACTAATGGCAACACAACAAAGTCTTTTGGTATTAAGATAGCTAATAGGAAAGTATTGTTTTCTTGTCTTTAAAATTTCTCAGAGTCCATTTTTGAATTGCGATAGGATAGTTTTTATATCTCATACGTTGGTTTGGGACTAGTACTATTTAAAAGGGCATGAGTTGTATACTTCGGAGGAACCATGAATAAACAATTTTAAGAATTATACTCTTGTTTCCTAGGTTAGCCAAAGCACACTTTGAGGAAATTGGAAGCTTCTCTTCGTCGTTGTTCTTGTGAATCCAAAGGTTTTGCAGGAGCATCACGTTTACTTTTGCGTGGTCGGGTAGACAGGATCATGAGCTTGTGGTTGGGCTAATTCTTTTGTCACAGGTTGTTGTTCTAATAGTGGTTGGCACCATCGATTCGTCAGGTTGCACAGACCTAAGTTATCATCCTCGATCCTGCATCATGAAGATCGGGCATCCTCTGTATCATTCTTCTTCCTCCATGGTTTGCTCACTGTGTTGACAATAGGCCCCAATTGCAAGAGAAACAGAAGGAGAGAAAGGGAGGGCACTATTATTTTTCTAGCCTACCAGCCCACACCATCATCCTTCTACCCTAATCAAGCCCCACCTCATCTTCTCCACCGTCTTATGATCCCAATGAGCCATTCTTTCCTCATCCTTATTGTCAGGAGCCTTGCTGATAGCTATTGCGTCACCCCTCCTCACTGTCGAGCATGCCGACACATGCCGACCCGCTATGTTATGCAGTCCCACCCCTTGTCGTCCATGTCACCACATGTGCCCCCACCTCCAGAGGCTTTCTATGCTAGTGCCCATGCCAAAACATCGTCATAGCCCCCTCATTGTCAAGATCCAGCATCGTGCCATGGCCAAGTCTTAGCCACACCATCACCCATGCTAACCCCCTATTCCATGCTGTCCTGCACCCTACCAAGCGCGTCACCAGAATTTCCTCCATCCCATGAAGCCCTCTACATTGATGCCTAAGCCAGACCACTGTGTGAGCTCACTGTCGTTGAGCCTTCTACGTTGGCCATGTCCACCACCATCTCTAGCTATCCTCATAGAAACGCCAATACAACGCCACTAGAAACTTCCCCACACCCTCATGGTGCTCTTGCGCATGCTATCCAAGCCAGAGGACCACCGCACCCTCACGATGCCCTTGTGCACGCTATCTAGGCTGGAGGACCACCGGTGCCACTCTAGATCTTGCTGTCCAGTGAGCTAACTCAAAATCTATTCATGTCACTTCCTATTCCATCTCATACTCCTACATATCCTAGAATTAATTTTAGTTTTGTCCTCTAAATTGCTTGGAATTGAATTTATTCTTCTCCATCTCCAGTAATTTTAACCTTCTTTGTTCATTGCCTAAAGCGAGTCTCCGACCAATTCCTGCACACACGAGCCTCTTCCCCTCTTACCTCTTCATTTTGAGTGCTCGGTTTGAAATGTCACCGACCATGGCACTGCTGCCATGCTTGCCTGCCAAAACCTGCCACCGCCTAGCCCCACTAGCGCAACTTCGGCTACCCTTTCGCCAATTTGTCACCATCACTAGCCTTTCCTCATCCTAATATGTAACTTTAACAATTAATTTTTATGTTAATATTGCCAAAAATTATAAAACTCATGAGTAAATTTATGTTAATATCACCAAAAAAATTATAAAACGCATGAGCAAATTACACTTTTGCCCTAAGTATTTCTAGCTGAGTTAAAACAAAACTCATGTTTGCCAAATAAATTTTGTGTAACCTCAAGTTTCCCTATAGTCTATAGAGAGATATATCTATTGAGAACTATCATTTAGGTGAAAACTGAAAAATATTTTTATTTTTGAGAGGTTTCTTTGCGGAATGGTGGCGAGGTGAGGTCAATGCCTGATAGGGATGACAACAATGTCTCTCTGTCTCTGTAAACACAGCACTGTAGCATCGACGAAGCACATGACAACATAATTTCTTAGCCACATACGGCTTGGTCCGTCTGTAATATTCTGGTTTAATCTCACAAATTTCATGTTCTCAAGGGACTGCAATGAACTTGTACATTCCTCAGTTAACATCTAAGCACATGACATGAGAAATTAAGCAATGCATAAACTATGTTAAATCCTTGAATTAGGACCCCTGTTCATGATCTGAATCTAATGTGAGTAAAGTGCCTATGAGTTCTTACCTTTTTCGCTTCCTCCAGTGCTTCAGACGAAATTAAATTGAGACCATACAAAGTGAAAAGCACAGCAAAGAGAATGCATACAATTGGAGTACTCTGAAAGAAACCCATGTATTAATCTATTTCTGTTGCTACGGCTGTGGTAAGTTTGATTCCACCAGCAGGCATAACCCCTTTTATATGTACCTGATCATCATGTGGTAACGACTAGTAATCAGTTGTACAATTCTGAATAAATCCTAAAGTATCATTTCCATGCATGGCTAGAGAATAGCAACGCCAAAATTTCTAGGTCAACCATTGTTGGACCCTGATTTTACCGATCAACAATCCTCTATGAATACTACCACATTATTTCCTGGATCAGTAGATAGTGCTCACATGATACATCATTGAATCGTTTCATATGGGGCATAAACCATACCATACCATAATATTACAACATCAGAGTTAAATAGATTACATCAGGTCAAGTTTACAATAAAACCAACTAGACCAAATGATATATTACATAAAATGCGAAAGCATAGTGGAAGCAAAGGGGAAGACACATCCTGCCACAGGCAAGCAATTGAAAAAAGTTGTATACGATTGATATTAACCAAAGACCTGGAGAATATTGCTGCATGCAAACACCACCCTAGCTAGATTGAAGGTGACCTCATCTACCTAATACAAACCTAAGCTCTACCATCTTCAACACCATCAACTTCTTGATCGTCGTAGTATGTGTACTGCCCTTGATCCACAGGCTTTGAGGATTTTGTGAGCAAGTGTGAGCACAAGCAACAGTGCTCCACAAGCCAACACACAGAATGCAATATCTAAACATGCAAGGTTTAACAAGGAGGGTTTGGGTTCTTTTCTTTGTTAAAGCCAATATTTTGAAGCTACGAATAATTAGAAATTCCTAAGACTTAGCATTTTAACTAGAATATAATTTTGTAAAGTATGTGAAAGATTTCAATATTAATAGTAGTACAAATTCCATCCACCGTTACATGACTGCCTGTACCATATGCTAGATTTTTAGTATTACATCTGCTCATTATTATCACTGGGACCGATGCCCAGGGCAACACAATTCAAGATTTTAACTGCCAACATTTTTCATTCCACCTACAAAGTTCTTCGAAATAGACACTAACTCGACTAAGTTTTCATGCTCATCCATGACCGTGGGTGCGGCTGTTCGAACAGTTCACACTCTGTAGAGATTGTACACTGTATCCACAAGAGACCACTAACTTATTATATTCCACATACTTCCTTAGACATACGGATCAACAATGTCATCATAAAGGCTTTACAATGCATCTCCCTAGTGAGTCTACACCTTCTAAGGTTTTTAGAGCTATGGGGTACAACAGTCCCTCCAGAAGCCTCCTTTTGTGCCGTCGTGTCAAAGACCTTCCCTTCTATATGTGTTCACACCTATGACGCACCCCACACTAGGCTGATGCTAATTAGTTGATCAGATCATACCCATTATAGACTTGTGGTTGCAATATTTTACATTAGGAGGTTATCACAAGATTCAGTCCTTAATGTTATTTGAGCGGTTCTACCACACTTCAATACTCTTGTGCATCCACTGCACTAGCTCTTCTTACCATTCGCCTAGATTTTTAAGCAAGTTGGGAATTTTGGGAGCATAAAATAACGGATTTCAGCATACCAATCACTTCCCACAAGTAACTGCTCAAACCAAGGTTACATGTATGAAATGGTGCTAGGGAAAATTAATACCCCCGAGTATCTAAGCCAGACTAAATATGGTGCTTTAAGTAGGGACTTATTATTAGTAGTTTAGTCATTAATCCTAGTGTGACAAGGGGTTAAGTCCAAAGACAAGGAGTGGGTTATTCAATCATACATAAGGAGTTAACTATGATCTAATGCGAATATAAATTGCATAATAAAATTAAAGCATGCATTTTAATAATTTCAATTGAAATACTTTACATCAAAATGTTGGAGTAAAATGATCAAAGTGATGACTTGCTTAGCTCACAAGTAGGGTGATCTTGGAATTCTTGAGCTTGCTCAAACTATGGCTCCTCGGTGTTTTTGTACTCTACTCAGATGGCCGCATCAAAAGACATGCACATGAGAGAGCAAAGCAAATAAATAAAAACAAAAATTTAAATGAACTCTAAATTGAACAAAAACAATGCCATTAGATAGACCTTGAATTCAGAAAAATTTAGAAAACATTTCATTAAATTTGGAGCTAAAATGACTGAGAACGAATCATTTGAAGTTCAAAGCAAAATTTAATTCCAGAGAAAAAGAGGAGGGAGGTTACTCTCACTGACACGAGGGGCCCACAATTTTTATTTAATTTCTGAATTAAATTTCTATTGGAAAGGGTTATAGAGACTGGTATGAGGGTCCCACTAGATTTTCATTTAAATTAGAATTATTTTCTAATAGAAAAGCTGAGAGGCTCACGACAAGGGGCATAGATGACGCAAGCGGCTGCACGGGAAGTGGAAGGAATGGCTGCGGTAGGGATGTAGGCGTCGGGAGTGGAATGGGAGATGCTGCACATGTGGATGAGCCTGCTGACACTCCACCGGCATTGACTGGTACGGAAGGTAGTATTAATCTGAAGTTTTTTATTGTGGATTGATCAGTGGTTATCTAAAAGTTTTTATCTTGTTCAACGATGAGTGACTTGGAGGTTGGAGCTGTAAATAAACTATGATTGAGAAATTGAGATATGGAGATAACTTTTAGTATTCACTTGAGCATGATTGAGTTGACAAAAAACATTTACTTACTAAAGCAACAAGCCAAGAACTAATATATACTAGCAAAATCAAAATGGCTATGGAAGAATAGGTAATATATGCCACAAGAACAAGATCTAGACGTGACATTTAGTTTTGCATTTCCATGAGTAAAGTGAACTTGGCAATTGGCATTACCTTATGGATCCATGATACCTTAAACTGTGGTCTTGAGGAGAAAGTTGCTTAATGTACTTGATAATATGTTGAGTATTGTAACATGTACCGTCATATGCTAATTCAATTTTATTGTCTTGGAAATGCAGGACGTGTGAACATCGGAGATATTAACAATGTGTGGAATCATGGCAGCAGAGTTGGCACCCAAGGCTTCACATGTAAGTACTGCACATGGACGAAGCGTGGTGGAGGTGCAACCTGGCTAAGGGAGCATCTGGCTAGGGTAATAGGTGAAGTGCAAGCTTGTAAACATGTGCCACGAGAAGTGCATGATGCAATGAGGAAGACCCGGATTAGTGGGAAGCAAAAGAGAAGAGAAGGAAAAGAGCGTAGCCTTAGATTGGAACGTGAGCTTATGGAGAACATGGAGCAAAATGATGTAATTGACGTGCATAGCAAGGAAGAGAGCGAAATACAATTGGCATTATCGAGATCATTGAGAGATCTTCAGTTTCGGCATACAGTGGAGAGGAGGGGTGGTACATTCGAACATGGCGCTGGTAGTGGTAGTGTTAGTGGCAGTAGTACTGGCAGTGGTGTTGGTAGTAGTATTGATAGTAGACCTAGTGGAAGGATTACCGCCATGTTTAGCAAGGCTAGGGCTAGTCGTAGTGGTAGTGGTGGCGGGTCATTTGATTTAGACTTGGCACGTGGCAGAGGACCCAACTAGATAGTTTATGAAGATGGTTCTGTTCAAAAGATGACAGAAATCACAGATGATCTTAAAGCAATTTACAAGTATGTAGTTCATCCTCCTATTGTTATACTAGATTCGTTGGCGTGGCGTGACGCCACGCCAGTTGTTTTGTGTATCAAAGTAAAAAAATTAGAAGCTTATAGTAAAACGATTTTTGTCTTGTAAAATAATATGTTTTTTGGTTGAATTAGAGGAGAAATTTGTTTGGTTAAAATTTGGAGCCTATTGATAGGAGCACAAGGTTTATGTTTTTTTTTTTTGGGGAAAAGTGGGGTGGTACTAAGGTAAAAAAAATGGAAGGGTTTTTTTAAACATAGGAGATTTTTTTTGTAAGAAATGATGATGTATATATAATACTGAAAACATGTTGGTTTGTCTTGTATAAAGCAATAGAAGATTTTTTAGGGGCTATGAATTTGTGTGGGAATGGTATAGGAAATAGTTATGTAAACGTATTGTTATAGATTGATATGCATTATGTGTATTGAAGTAAAGAAAATAAGAAAAAGGTTTTGAAGGGAAGATATAAATTGTTTCGGTTTACAAAATGAGCTGAATTAAGGGTTTTTTTGGGTAAAAAAACTGGATTACATTGAGAGGACTGAGGAGTTGTATGTAGTGTTATAAAAGGTGAGATTGGTGTCGGTAAGGGGAAAAAATTTTTTTTTGTAAGGAACTATGATTTGGTTTTTGAGTATTTTTTTAATACTTTTTTTTTACATCGGAAGGTTTGTATTGTGTAAAAGGATATCTGAATGGATTGGAGAGGCGAAAATGTTTGGTGGTGTAATATAACAGGTAGATTGTTTTCTGTAGTATTGTACGATGTCAGATACTATTTGAAAATCATTTTTTTATGCTTAAATCTAATAAATGTTATTTTAGGTTGTGTTTTACACACCGGATGTGTTTGATTTGGTTGGTAGCATATTTATCTGATTGATTGCGTATGTTAATTTAATTGTTGAAAACTATTTTTTTTATTGAGTGAAAAATGATGTCTAACATGTTGGTTTACAAGTAGTGTTATTTGTTGAAAAGACCGTTTGAATAGTACGTATGCTAGGTATTTGTGTAGTGATATGCTATGTTGATGTATTTTTTTTGTGCTATAAGCTAATCTATATAATTAGTTATACAGGAAACAATTGATAGTAATTTAAAAATAAAAAATAAAGTCATTAGTAATGTATGTGTTTTTGATTAGGTGATCAATATTGAGGGGCACGTAATATAACAAATTTTTGTATGTACTATTAACTAATCTGATAAATAGAGTGTTTAGTGGGCTATTTTAAGGAATGGTAATAGGTATTTATGTATTGCTAATTTTTATAGCATGATTTTATAAAGCTATGATTGTTGTTTTGTTATAGAAGTATGGATATGTAAGAATATTTTTTAATGAAGACAATATAATAATGGTAGAAATATACAGCATAGAACGTATGGTAAAAAAAATTAGGAGACTAAACAGTGTCTATAGGAGTGTAAATATGTAAGAAGAGAATGGTTTTTTAGAAGTTGTATATTTTGGAAACTTTAAAAAGGTGCTAATATTAATTTTATTAATATATATATTTTGTTGAATTTGTATAATATGTGGAGATAGGGAACGTAGCTATTATACTAAAAAGATTTACATAGTATAATATGATTGCTGTAAGCAAGGGAAAAAATAGGAAAAGATAGAAATATTTATTGAAATACGGATGTGTTGATTTTTTAAAAAATTTTCAGAAAAGAAGGTGAAAAATGTGTATAAAATAGATTTTTTTGTTTTTTTATGTATGAAACGAAGGGTTAGCTAAATATAGTGCAGAAAAAGATGTACAATAATTTTAATAGTATTAATGACGTAAATAGAAAGGTAATGGAAAAAAGTCTATAAGAACGGACCGAAACGAAGAGATAGTTGATCGAACTAAAATTGTGTTTAATTTGCGATAAAGTCAGCAGTAAAATTATTTGTAAATTAAAGTGCTCTAAGAGAAAGGAATATATGGAAAGAAGAAAACAGTAAAAGAGGTGTAATGAATAGAGAAGCAGAATGTAAAAGACGAAAATTTGTGATAGGGGAAAAAGTCACTAAATAAGGGTGGAAATGAAGAGGTAGTTGATTGGATTAAAACGTTGACTAATTCGTGATAAAATAAGTAGTAAAGAATGTAAAGCGAAAAAACTGTAGAA
This sequence comes from Melocanna baccifera, assembly GCA_036346265.1. Lineage (NCBI taxonomy): Eukaryota > Viridiplantae > Streptophyta > Magnoliopsida > Poales > Poaceae > Melocanna > Melocanna baccifera. The sequence goes on along the minus strand of JAYEVJ010000142.1, from coordinate 62,904 downwards.
TAAGAGTAAAAAGAATTGGTGTGGGCAGCCAAAAAGGCGCAAATAGAAAATAATATATATTGGAAGAAGCACAACCACGATCAATACTGTGACAGCGTTTGAGTAATCGAAATGCTAGGCAGGACAATTAAGAACGAATGGAAGACGAAGCGATGATAAGGGATGGACGTAGAGAAAATAAGAGGTGAAATATAGAATGGTAGGGTAAAGTCTGGTGTTTTATCTGACTGTCTTGGGTAAAGAGTGGCGAAGAAATATGGTAAGTTTATATTATACCGCTAAAATAAATGGATTACAGATGTTAGAGCACGTGAAGTGGATAGCTTATAAGTGTTGCATGATGCGTCTTATCTGTAAAACACTTGTGAGATCACTTTTTTATTTTCGCATGAGCAGCAAAGTGGTAAAACTAAAGAGTAATAGTTAGGGAAGGGTTGTTTTCTAACTGTTTGCGTAATCTGAACGGTGTAATAAGGCATTGAAGTTGCGTTGTGTCAAGCAGAGTATTTGTCTGCGGGATTGTCTATATATGTGGTAAATGTTTTTATGTAGGCGCATAATAGTTTACATATTGAGAACTGTTAGTTATAGGTTGTAATATTTTAACTTAAATAGTTTTTTGTGTATAGTTTAGATAATTTTTTTAAGGTGGTAAGTTTGTGTGGCGTAGTTGGTGTTTGTTGACGCTATGTATTAGCGAAATAATGTGTGGTAAATTGGTTGTGTATGGGAGCGAAAAAGAATAGGATTGGTTTCATCTGTTAAGAAAGTTGCTAAGATTAATGTTCAGAAAGCAGCCAAGCAGCTGGATATAGTGAGTGAATTGAATGCGTATTGAATTGATGAGATTGATTTAGTGCTGCTAACAAGACTGAAAATTTGTGTGAAGCGCTAGTAACTGCAAAAAGAAATGTAATTTTGCAAAAAGTTTTGAAAAGCAGATCGGTGAGAAAGTGAGGTGGGAAAAAAAGGGTATATTTTCTGAAAGAGGGAAGAACGAAAGATTGTTTGATCGATCTTAAGTAGATAGCATAGTATGCTAAGTATATTAAAAGTTTGCCTAGTTACAATACCTTTAGCGGCAGGTTTAACACAGTTGATATACGAAGTATTTGTACAACGAAATGAGTTGAGCGAATTTGAACAAGTCTTGCTGAAAGCAAAGAGATTGGCAACGTTGATAAATCTTGCAGCAAGATGCGTGGGCCATCGAAATGCATGATGAAAGAGGAAGACATAGTATTTGGCGTGAACAAGAACGTAGTCTTCCTGAAAGGAACAGAGGGGTAAAAGATAGTGATATGCATTAGTTTATTTATTTGGTTTTAGCAACAAGCAAGTATATCAAGGAACAGATGTTTACATACCTAGAGTAGAAGCTTATTGTTTTCCACTTGGAAATAGCTCTTTTATAGCTTTGTTTTTTGACAGAACGAAGCTCTCTACAAAATTGTGGTGAGGATAAGAATTGTATATAGCAAACATATGCTCTGTTGACTTTTTCTAATAGTAGTGTTGAAAAAAAAGTACTATACTGAAAATGGATACCTTTTGTTTTCTTCTGTAGATCAAGTTGGTAAGTCAGCCTTGTTAGGCGTAGATGTAGTCTGTGATCTTTTACCACTGGGTGATGCTGATGCAATCTTGTAATGGATGCGAAAATTGTTAAACACAAGTAAATGCGTTTAGGTAAGATCATACATGTGAGTTATGTAATTTGTCTAAAGTTATTGGAAACTAAATACTGAGGTTTTATATTCTGTCACCTGTGGAGTAGCAACGGCTGTTGATGTTAAGGGAGTAGCTACTTTTGTCATCATAGTGGTAGAAGGTGGTGGTGTTAACAGAAGAGGAAGAACTTGTTCTTCATGGTGTGAGCTGCTTTGTATTTCCGTAGATGGTTGTACTACACTGGTTGCTGTGTTTGTTAGCAGCGGTACGGCCTGATCTGGTTGCGAACATGAAATGTTACCATGTCACTTTGTAGAGATCCCCGTGACATTTGGACAATAACATCATACTTTCGTCCAACAATTGCTGCAATCTCAGGTGGAACATGGTGTGGTTGGCCTTCAGTAGCGGAAACCAGAAGCATTGGAGGTTTTCCTATGAGTTGCTGACCTATATCACCAAAAAACATAAACTGTACATAGACGTTTGTGTTCTTGTCATGGTTCTCAGGTTCAGCACCATAAACATTTACTTTGTACCTATTGTAAGATCCATAAAACATGTTATGCAAGTATTTTTTTACTGGGTTAGCAACAATAGTAACGGAAATCTAGAAAGAATAATGCGTTAATAGGTGTGCACCTCGGTTCTGCTGTTGTACTGTTACACCTCTGGCATCTATAACCATCTCCATCTGGGAAAGTTTTTTTCCAGCATGCAGAACATGATATGTACCACCAGGATCGTGTCGGCACCAAGTCAATGATAAGGATAGTAAGTTTGTATCGTTGTCCCTGTGTATAACGTAATGTAAAAGAGCTAAACTGCTGTCTATTAAAAAAAAGCAGAATGTAAAGGTATAATAAATTATACGGATAGTAAGGATGTGTAGTTACCGTTATGTGTAGCACAATTTAAAACAGAGACTATGTGGCTCACAAAAAAAAGTAAAATGTAAATATATGATGAGAGCAGAGTTTTTTTTGTACCAAAACTTCGTGAGGTATGAGCTCCACTAATTCGCGCACTATTGTGGGAATTGGATCAGCATGGATATGGGCATCTGCTTGCCATTCAATCTGGTGCGGTTGGTTGGCAAATCTATATACCATGTTATTAAGAGAAGTGAAAAGAGTGCAACAATATTACTAAAAGGTAATAGCTTTTAATGGATGCTTGCTTAATTGGATGGGGAAAAGAAGAGCGAATAGTACAGGTTCTGTAGAGCATGTATTTCAGGAATTAGTATATTGATATACCATTTTGATGCTGAGCTACTTTGCAGTGCGAGTTGCCCTGATCGTATGTATGAAATCAATGAAATATATTAGAAATGTTTAGCTACAAAATATGTAAACAGATCTGTGTCTTTTAGCAGATGACTGAGAGTTAGTATTATATACCTGAGTATGTACCAACAGACATACCAACAAACAAAGCAATAATTGGTGCTTGTTGAGAATTGGTAAAGAAAAAGTTAGCATCAAATGCTTGAGCATGATGACCCCATAGTGTTATAATTGCTACTTCACTGTAAATAAGATGGGAACTATATTATTTTACAAAAAAAGTATGAGAGAAATATAGGTAGAAAAAATAAAGTGGTAAAAAAAAGAAGCAAAAAGTACTAAAAATATATGTACCTTCCATCTGTTATATTGATAGTGCGTTTGATTGTTGGGCCTAATTTTGTTGATGTTTCCGCGATAGGTGAAACAGCAGTTATGAGAGGAACAAAATCTGGTACATGAGAGGGATATATGTGTTTACAAAAAGACAATTGATGCAAGTATGCATATGTAATAGTGGCACACTAACATTTCAATAATAACCATATATATACCTGATAGCAGAGCCTTTTTTCCAATACGACTGTTTAGAACAGAGAATGGTACCGCGTTATATGCATAAAGGGGGAAATCCATCTGGTTCTGGCAATACTTGGTTAACCCTGGTGTATTTTGAAAAGCGAACAGAGATAGTATTCTCAACTGCTTTATATGACTGCTTTGCTTGTAGGACCTCAAAATATTCAAATTCATAGATTGATCCTTCCTTTAATAAAGTTGTAAACTTATCAATCCATCTTTGAGGTACTACTCCTTCCATAGTATGTCCCTTAAAAAGATTTGAACATAGTTTAGATAACAGTAAATAGATGTAATATATTTATGAAGAAATAGAATAGAAAACAGTAATGTGTTATTAATAATGTGTGCAACAAAACAAATATTAGTTGGGAAAAATATTGCATAACCTATATGAATTAAATGAGGAAATTAGTCAGCAGTGTAGAACCTGTTTGTGAAGCATAATGAAATCTAAGTGGTATACATCTGTTGAATCTTGTGGATTCTTAAATTCCCAAACTCATGCTAATCGGACAAGGACTTTCCATTTATGTGAAGTTTGGTTGATCTGATTTAGTAGTGTATACATATTGTCAAACTTGAAGAAAGCAAAGAATAATGTATTAAATATTTTAGGAGTAAATATATAGCACAACCTATACAAAGAATAGATACATTAGAGGAAAGACTATTTAAATTTACAAAAGGAAAAGGAAACATCACACACAATGGGGAAAGTTGCAAAAGGAAGAAAATCATGTATACAACACATACATAGAAGTAATACGACAAAGCTAAAAACATATGCTATAATAAGCAAATAAAAATTGTGTCTATTAAAGCCCACCTTTGTTCAACTGGTTTAGGACCATACTGAAACAGTACAAAAGCGCATATAGCACGAAAGAAGAAGGATTCAATTTATATGTATGAGAAGGTATGTATATGTGGATTGTTGGGTGGCTGATAAAAGGACTTTTTTTTGTTTTAGGAGTGTTTTTTTAATTGATATAGGTAGGGTACTTTAAGACGTGTGAAAGGGGATTTGTGAATAAGAAGATTGAATAAGGAGGCAAAATAGTGGTAACAAAAGGGTCTAAATAGAACTAAGTACTTCCTGATATACTATATTCCTCGTCTCAGTGCATGGAATGCCCTTATCGTTTTCAATAAGTATCTTCAGGCTTGAACGTGTTGTAACCCGTGATACTGCCACATATAATTGTCCATGACAAAAAACCGGATTCTTTAGATAAACTCCGACCTTCTTGAGAGTTTGTCCTTGACTCTTGTTAATAGTCATTGCATATGAAACCTTGATTGGGAACTGACGACGTTGGAGAGTAAAAGGCCATCGAGAACTTGTTGCATTGAGAACAATTCTAGGAATACAAATAGCTTGACCAATATTAGTTCCAGTAATGATAGAGCCTTCAATTACTCGATCACCAAGCTTTGTGATAACAAGCCGTGTTCCATTGCAGAGACCCATAGATTGATTTAAGTTCCTTAAAAGCATCACTGGAACACCTATTTTTAAACGAATAATATGATATGGGAAACCATTGACTGTTATAGAATTCAAAAACTCAGGTGGATACAAAAGCTCAGCATCACCAATGTGACTATCAGACTGAAAAATAGAATCAAAGCTGAGATATTCTTTTGTCTGACCAGGGATCCTATCAAAAACTGCTGCATTCAATTCATCAGCAACGGTGTTAGTTGGGCAAATAATTGCATGCTCTGCGAGATATGTACTATTATGATAATTTGCACACAATGAATCGTAGGTAGCATCTACGATTGTGTCTATGTTGTTATCAGCTGGGGATAACAAAAGATCATCTGGAATAGTTATCCAAGATCATCTGGAATAGTTATCCAAGATGCATAATGTTCTTCTTGTTTTTTAGCCATTGGAATCTGACCATTTCCAACATTAAGTACCCACTGGGCAAACACAAAGATAGCATCATGTTCTGTAGCTGAGAGAGATGGATTATGAAGCCGCATATTGGTAGATATCTTGAGTATTTCAACATGTTGCCAAAGTGAAGATTTGATAAGTAATGCTTCAATAATTTCTGTTTTTGTGCTGCCTTCAATAACAGGCAGAACTTGTCGGAAATCTCCACCAAGAACAAGAAGTTTTCCCCCAAAAGGTATAACCATCGAAGTAGCATTTTGGATAGACATAATGTCACGCAATGTCCTATCAAGGGCTTCAAAACAGTGCCTATGTGTCATAGGCGCCTCATCCCATAGAATCAAAGAAGTCTTAATAATAAGTTCAGCAAGCATTGTCCCACGTGCTATACCACATAAACTTCTTTCATTAATATCAAGAGGTATTCGAAAGCGGGAATAAGCTGTGCGACCATTTGGGAGCAAAAGTGAAGCTATTCGGATGAAGCTACAAAGAAGGACTATTTGACCTCTAGCTCTAAGCGTTGCTATAATAGTATTCCAAAGGAATGTTTTCCCAGTACCACCATGGCCTGATACAAAATAAAAGCCACCGTTATTATTAGCAACAGACGATAGGACTTTGTTATATATAACAGTTTGATCAGCATTCAGCTTTGCACTCAGTATTTCAGCCTCAGCTATCAAAGCAGGTCTGTCATATGCTAATTCTTCGGTCACAAGACAATTACCAGAAGTAGGATCACCATGTGATAACTCAGTAACTATATTATATGTGCCAAAATCAAGCCCATTCTTTGAAAACATCATAAATAAATCCTTTATCAACTGAGACTGTAAGTAACCACTTGGTATGGGATATGCTCGATTTGGTAACCCTTGCCGTATTCTGTGTGCTATATCATCAGAAAGAAATGACCAGTACCTATCAAATAGGGTCTGAGGGCTAACAACATTACAAAAAGAGAGGACAACCATAAAAAGTTGTCTAAGTTGTTGCGGTGTAGCCCACATAACTGCCTCATCAAAAAGTAAGTACCATTCTATATCGTCACCAACTAAGCCACGAGCTTTGCAGGCTTCCTTGAAAGTAGGGTAGCATACACCATTAAAAACTCTAAGATCTTCAAAACTTTGTGCACCACAAACAACCATCAAAAGCATTCTGAGATAGAATAATTCACTAGTAGTTGGGTGCACACTATATATGCGACCAATCTTTGATCCTGAACGCTTCCTTTTTTCCATTTTCTATTAGTAACATCCCATGTCCATTTTGATGGAAATTGATAATAAGTATGACACCTTGCATCTTCGAACTGCTGATTAGTAGTAAACCATTCAGTTAGCGTGGTCTTATAAGCTCATGGGTCAACAATAATTTCTTGCAGGCCTGATTCTTCATGATACATAACTTTGTTCATACCAGGCATATGCACAGCTAATCGCTCAACAGAAGGCGTTCGCCCATGCATTTCAAATTCAAATAATCGCTAGATTGCTTCGCAGGAAGATAAATACCTAGATTTTCATACAAAAAAGATTTATTATAAACTTTAAGTCAAGGGGGGTAAAAGCAAATCTGGATAATAGGATATAAAGAAATGTTAACAAAAAAAATAAAACAAGGATACATTAATAAGATTGCAGCAGGGAGGCAGAGTTCATTTTATGATAAAGCATTACCTGCATTTAATATACTCAGCAATTTCATCAATACCTTGTTCAATTTGTGGATCTGCTAAGTTCGATGATTGGCTACTGCTACAGAAATTCATCTTTGTTCTGTCTTGACCTTTAGTAAGGTATTTAAATAAGTACTTAACAAGATTTGTCTTGTTGCACCATTCAACATTGATGTGGGCTTGAAATTTTTTAAGCAAAGTAATATTGTATGGAACAACCCATCTGTTATCCAATTTGATTCCATGCTTGATAATAAAACGATAATCATCTTGACGACGATATATTGGAAAGCCAGACTTATCAATTAATGTTTCTAAGCTGAACTGTTTTGGATATCGCTTTGAACACAAACCATCTCTCATACATGGACATTTTGTATTAAGATTCCCACATGGTCCGTGTATCATAAATTCGTCAACAAGAGCATATCCAAGCGGATCAACAACTATATCGGGAATTTCAGCACATATAAGATTGTTTATGTGCTGAGGAGTAAGGTCAGTACCATGATGAACAAGCCATATGAGAGTATGAACATGCGGTAGGCCTCTCTTTTGAAATTCAATAGTGTACAAAACTGTTACAAAAAAAGAGACTTATTCCAGGAGGGAAAAACACATTAGTATCAGGAGGAAAAAATAGTACATTAGTAGGGAAAATAATGTACTAACCTGCTCGCATAGCGCCAAAGACATGACCGGCTTTGATCTCAGAAATGTATTCAGTGAGCTTCATATGAAATACCCGAGTTATAATATCAGAACGGTCAATATATTTTTGACCAGGCTCGTACCTAAGTACGTCCATAATTTCTGGCCATCGTGAATTGCATGTAAAAGTAGAAAACAAATCAGGAGGGCCATATTCACGACAGATAGCCATAGCGTCTTGATAATTGAGTGTGTTATATCGAGCTCCTCCAGTAAAACTTGCAGGTAGCAAAACTCTAACACCAATGTTTTTACCTTGTGATGTGCCTTGACCTAGCGCATCCGAAATGCCTTGATATGTTTCTGATCTTAGTACATCTTGATTGAAGAAATGAAATGAGAGCCGATTTGCTTCAAGACATGAGTAGCAATCAACTTCTATTTGGTCAGAAAGACGACCATAACATGTGTAAGGGTTTGGCTCATTCCTTCTGTAATGACATTCATAACAGTAGTATTCAGCATAGATACTTCATCTCTAACAGAAGGCAAACTGTCATCAACCTCTTTATATTTAATGCCAAGGTGAAATCCTTTTTCTCCATATGGAAATAATATTGGATATTGGAGAGACATCAGAGCGGGGTTTAAAGACGAAATTTGTTTTAGCTCACTGTAGTGGGTCTCAACAACAATGTCAAATCTGCTATTTTCTAAAGATAACTCACCTACGACCAAAGCAGCCAACTCAGGAACGGTTGGTAGAGTATCTATAACCATGACTATTAGACGAACCAATAAGACGGATATGAATCTCTGGATTTTCTTCAGAAAACAGCCGATCACGTGCCATTCTGAATTCTTTAACCAATAGATTACAGCAATCAAACATAGAAATCAAGGCAGTGACAATAGCAGGATCTGGTTTATCACCTGCACCAGACTCTTTACTAAACATGGATAACCTGTTGCCGACTTCATTAAACATGTCATAAATGTATAGTTGGGCATACTTTGGTCTTTGGCCTTGTGCAGGAAGCAATGAACCAATACGATGGTGTACAACACTATTTATACGGAAAACGTAAGGCCTTTTGCTAGTGTTAATAGTTCTATCAACATCTACACCCAAGGAAGTGAATGTAAACAAGGAGTTGTAATGGCGTATTAAACGCATAAATTCATTCGAGCGAGGACCTTTATTAAAACCAATGAGTTCACGAAGTGGGAACGGTAATTCTTTATGCGGTGGGAGAGAGACCTTTCCACCACGACAACATTTATTATAAACAATTTGATGATGTCTAGAGGAACTTCTACGCTGAGATCTTTCTTGGAACCAAAAAACAGCATCACATTTATTACATTCATAATCTGGACCACCATAGTACGACCGGTTGGTATACATACATGAAATAGCGTAGAGAAAAACGTATTAGGAAAAAAAAGAAAATAGAGGAAAGAACGACATAAAATACACAAGCAAATGCGGACTGAGAAAACCGGGCTGAAAAACGGTGTAAGCTGAAGAAAGCGAGCAAACCTTTTAGGTAAGAAATTTGTTCCTTAAAAAGAGGAACATTTGGCTCTGTAAGCGAAGCTAGACTAAAAGACCATGTGTTACCTGAAATGCACACAACATGCAATAGGAACTTTGAACAACAGAACGAAAAAATTTGTAGAAAGAAAAGAAAGAGAAGAAATAAATTTCAAAGAAACAACGAAAGAGAAAAACACCTGAGCTACTAACACCACATAGAAAATTGGATAATCTCCTTTTTTTCCTATTGTTGGCTGCTCCAGCAGAATTAACCAATGGTAAAGGCAAAAGCGTATTAACGGCTATGGGAAATGCTGCGAAACAACAAGGAGTGGAGAAAAAACAGTAAGAAAACGGGTATATACAAGGAAAGTAGAAAACAGGATAACTCTGGTGTGTATGAAGCATGCAATATTAGTAACGATCATACATGGGTGAGGCGTCGTTTGCAACAATGCAAGTGGCAAATCAGCACGGGAATGGTGCGCAGAATGTTGAAGTATAAGTGAATTACTCACCTTTCCTCATCAGTTTAAGCTTTTGGATGGATTGGTTAGTGCAAGCAACTCAATATGGTATTAGAGCCAAGAGGTCTTGAGTTCGAGATCCGGTTGACGCAATTAAAATAATAATAATTGCAGTCCATTTCTATTCCACGTCTTAGACCTAAGAGAGCCTACACGTGAGGAGGAGTGTTGAAGTATAAGTGAATTACCCACCTTTCCTCATCAGCTTAAGCTTTTGGGTGAATTGGCGGATACATGCAACTCAATACAGAAGACAGCAATAAATCTGCTGAGCTAATTGGTTGTTTGCCACGTAAAATATCTTCACGGCGGGCTTTGGCACGGGATGATGAATCCATAAAACTAAACCGTAACAAGAAGAGAAAAACGGCGCACACAAAATTTTAATGCTGGGAAAAAAGAGGAACAAATATCTAAAAAAAGCGGTAGAAATAATAGGAAATACGATGCTGTATTAACGGGTATGAAAAACATCGCGAAACAACAGAGGGCAGAAAACAATGAGCAACCAGAAATATCTAAGAAAAGGGAAAACCAAGACGATTCTGTCATGCACGAAGCGCTATTACCAATGGATATACATAGATATGACGTTATCTGTGAAAGTAAAAATACAAAATTAACAAGCAAGCGTCCTGTCGCAAAGGACATATTCACATAGAGTTCTGGTATGGGGCGATGAATCCATAAAAATAAGTAACAAAAAAAATCATTATAGATACGGCATCATCTGTGAAAGTAGAAACAAGAAAGTAACAGACAAGCGCCCTGTCGCAAAGAACATCTTCACGGAGAGTTCTGGTATAGGACGATGAATCCATAAAAATGAGTAGTAAGAAAAGCATTGTAGTAATAACGAAATAAATACCTAAAAGTTTAAAACATCACCTTACGAACAGGAGATGGGAAGACAAAAACACGCTAACAAACAGCACTATCTTGAAGCACAATATAGCGAAGTCTTTGAAGAAAGCCCTGTATAAAAAAAGGGACATGAATATTAGAGAGAAAACAGCATTCGAATAAAAAACGGCGATAAAAAATGAACAAACAAGAAGTGTACAACAGAAACGGAGAACAAACCTGCTGGTAGAGCGCAATCAGAAATGTCGCACGGACGAAACGAGAGCAGTGAACTCAGCCGCAACGAAACCAAACCCGGACCTCGGTAATCAACAAGGAGGAGCAGAAAAGACAACCCGCCGAGAAGCGTAAAAGAAGTAGGACTTGGAACAATAGCAATGGCAGAGAAACCAAACGAACGAACAACTAAACGACTATCTTGAAGCACAATATAGCGAAGTCTTTGAAGAAAGCCCAGCATAAAAAAAGGGACATGAATATTAGAGAGAAAACAGCATTCGAATAAAAAAACGGCGATAAAAAATGAACAAACAAGAAGTGTACAACAGAAACGGAGAACAAACCCGCTGGTAGAGCGCAATCAGAAATGTCGCACGGACGAAACGAGAGCAGCGAACTCAGCCGCAACGAAACCAAACCCGGACCTCGGTAATAAACAAGGAGGAGCGGAAAAGACAACCCGCTGAAAAACGTAAAAGAAGTAGGATTTGAAACAATAGCAATGACGGAGAAACCAAACGAACGAACACCTAAACCACTGCAGAAAGTAGAACTACAGAGGAACAGCTGCACTCTAGACCCTACAAGAAGAAGAACTAAAAGGAAGAAAGAGGCGGACGCAACAGAGGAAACGAAAAGCACAACTAAGACATCGCTGGTAAAATCCGCAGGGCACAGACGGCAAGGCAGCAAGCGAACACAACAGGAAAACGAGAAACCCACCATCCAAACACACACCATAATAGCACAAAAAACGAGCAACCGGGGCAGACTTGTCAGAGACACACCCACAATTACCAAGCGTGAAAAAAAGGGGCAGCAAAAGAAAACGCTAGCTCTGGAAAGATCGCACACAAGCAGGGAGCAGCACACGCGGAGCGACCGGGTACAGATAGAGGGCCGAACTAACGAGTGCACAAGTACAAGTGTGCGACACACGCGAACAAACAGCAGCGAGCAACACCACGGCTTACTACCCAGCAAACACAAGCGGCAACACGGAGCGCTCTTGAACACACGTCAGCAGGAGAGCGAACTGATCGACGTGGCGTGAGCGAGAGGCCGTGAACTCCTCCAACTTTGATATAGGTAGTATTCTACCGGATGCAATTACTATTCATGTATCTAAAAGTTTCTACTGAATTTCTGCACCAGAACGGTTTGGGAGATCAAGAAAACTCTAGTTGACATGGCTGTTGATCGCGGATGCTACATTGATCAGAGCCAGAGCCTTAACGTCCATATGGAAGCCTGGAGCTCGGTCCCAAGACAAGCTGGTACGTACATAAACATATGAAGTTCTGTTACGTCGGTAGTTCAGTGTACTACAGTATGCATTGCTGCATACAGTGGCGAAGTCAGGAATAAATTTAAGGGGGGCTGAACTATTTATATGTTTAAACTAAAATAATACAAATTTAGTCTTTTACTCGTATGAAATTTGAAATACACACAGAAATTACACAATTGGATAGAGACAAACAATGAAAAATAGAGAAATGCAAAATAGGTACCGCTAATAGAAAGCGCATATCCAAAAATATATAATTATTCTGCCTTGAGTGTGGAATTGCGATAAATCACCTATATATGAAACACATCAAAATTAGTGATATAATAGCAAATTGTGAATGGCAATAAAAATTTAGATCATATGATACATACCATAATTAAGTTAATTTCTATCAGTACAAAGCTATAAAAATTACATTGATAAAGACTAAACTATCTATATACATTAAACTTAAAAATCTAAACTCTAAACTATAAAATACTAAATTGATAAAAAAGATACTAAGAGAATAAATTACTTACTGTGCTATTATTTAATAAAATTACTAATTTTCTTTTTCACTAATCCTATTTGCTCGGCCCTTCACGGCTTCACCCTATTTCACTCGGCCGCTGAGCCGCTACTCCTATCTCACTGAGCCGACAACGCTCCCCACCTCCCCCTATTTCTCTTATTCTCTCCACTCCAATCCCCGGCCCCTCCCCGCCTCCCACCTTCGCTCCCGGCTCTTTGCCTCCCACCTCCCCCTCCGCTCCCCTCCTCGCTCCACCTGCACCCTCCGTGCCACACCTCCCCCTCCGCTCTCGGCTCGCCGCCTCCCCCTCTGCGCCAACGCTCCGCCCTCCCCCTCTGCTCCATCTGCCCCCTCCGCGCCATGCCTCCCCCTCCGCTCCTGGCTCGCCGCCTCCCCCTTCGCTCCTACGCTCCGCCCTCCCCCTCCTCTCCCCGCCTCCCCCCTCCGCTCCCCCCCGCTCCACCTGCCCCCTCCGTGCCACGCCTCCCCTTCCGCTGCCGTCTCGTCGCCTCCCCCTTCTGCCGGCGCTCTGACCTCCACTGACCGCTCCGCTCCCCGCCTCCCCCCTCCGCTCCGCTCCCTCGCCGGCTTGACGGCGTCACCGCCAGGCGCCAGATCTGGGCCGGCTCGGCCCCCCTCGCCGGCATCGTCGCCAGATCCGGCTTCTGCAGCTCTGCTCTTCGACATGCGTCAAGTCGCCCCCAGCCCCCCCTTTGTGTTGTTGTCGCTGTGTGAATCGAAAGATTGCTATTTGCTATCTTTGCTAGGTTTGTGACTTGTGAGTTGGTCTGTTGTGGGCTTTGTTGGGCCTTTTTGCTGGACTTGTGAGTTGTATCTTTGCTGGGCTTTACTCCAGTGCCACGGGGTGGGGGCTGGAACCGGGGCGAGCCGGCGAGGAGGCCGTGAACTTGGCGAACTTGGCTGCTTGGGGGGGGGGGGGGGTTGAGGTGAGGCTTGAGCCTCACTAAGCCTCCCCCTTGGCTTCGCCCCTGGCTGCATATGTGTGTGCTCGATGGCATGCAGGGGCTGCAGAGATGTGGCAAGAGCTGCAGAGGTGGATCAACTACCTGAGGCCGGACCTGAAGAGGGGAAGCTTCTCGCAGCAGGGATGTAGGCGTCGGGAGTGGAATGGGAGATGCTGCACATGTGGATGAGCCTGCTGACACTCCACCGGCACCGACTGGTACGGAAGATAGTATTAAACTGAAGTTTTTATTGTGGATTGATCGGTGGTTATCTAAAAGTTTTTATCTTGTTCAACGATGAGTGACTTGGAGGTTGGAGCTGTAAATAAACCGTGATTGAGAATTTGAGATATGGAGATAACTTTCAGCATTCACTTGAGCATGATTGATTTGACAAAAAAACATTTACTTACTAGAGCAACAAGCCAAGAACTAATATATACTAGCAAAATCAAAATGGCTATGGAAGAATAGGTAATATATGCCACAAGAACAAGATCTAGACATCACATTTAGTTTTGCATTTCCATGAGTAAAGTGAACTTGGCAATTGGCATTACCTTATGGACCCATGATACCTTAAACTGTGGTCTTGAGGAGAAAGTTGCTTAATGTACTTGACAATATGTTGAGTATTGTCAAATGTACCATCATATGCTAATTCAATTTTATTGTCTTGAAAATGCAGGACGTGTGAACATCGGATAGGGCTGTGCATTCGGTTTTTTCGGTTTATACGGTTCGGTTTATACGGTAAATACGGTGTTAATAATTCGGTTATATACGGTATTTTTAGAAATACGTTTCGGTTTTGGTAAATCCCAATTTATTTCGGTGTGGTATCGGTAAATACCGTATTTACCAAAGTTAACGCGAATTGCTAACGATATAACGACTAGCGAGATGAGTAGACGATAATACATATACTACTAGCTAGCAAAAACCGATGGGAGTAACATATAATACATATACTACTAACATATACTACATATACCGAAATATAATACATATTTACCAAAGTATACTACATATACTACTACATATACTACTAACATACACTCAACTTGTACTAGTTCGGTTTTTTCGGTTTTTAGCCGGTTTTTCCCGAAAAAACCGAACTCAAAAAAACTCTAAAATCTGATAACCGAACCGAATACCGAAAACCGGTCAAACCGAGTTGACCGGTTCGGTTCGGTTTTTTCGGATCGGTTTTTTCGGTTCGGTTAAAAAATGCACAGCCCTAACATCGGAGATATTAACAATGTGTGGAATCATGGCAGCAAAGTTGGCACCCAAGGCTTCACATGTAAGTACTGCACATGGACAAAGCGTGGTGGAGGTGCAACCCAGCTAAGGGAGCATCTGGCTAGGGTAATAGGTGAAGTGCAAGCTTGTAAGCGTGTGCCACGAGAAGTGCGTGATGCAATGAGGAAGACCCGGGTTAGTGGGAAGCAAAAGAGAAGAGAAGGAAAAGAGCGTAGCCTTAAATTGGAACGTGAGCTTATGGAGAACATGGAGCAAAAATGATGTAATTGACGTGCCTAGCGAGGAAGAGGGCGAAATACAATTGGCATTGTCGAGATCATTGAGAGATCTTCAATTTTGACATGCAGTGGAGAGGAGGGGTGGTACATTCGAATATGACACTGGTAGTGGTAGTGGCAGTGGCAGTGGTGTTGGTAGTAGTATTAGTAGTAGACCTAGTGAAAGGATATCGCCATGTTTAGCAAGGCTAGGGCTAGTCGTAGTGGTAGTGGTGGCAGGTCATTTGATTCAGACTTGGCACGTGGCAGAGGATTCAACCAGATAGTTTATGAAGATGGTTCTGTATCTTCTCCTTGGCCAGCCGGGCCGCCCTACATGCAAATCAGCTATACATGCATGTGAGGCCGGCTGTATCTTCTCCTGTATGACAGTTATTAACCTGTCCATGCATGGCCTATATGTGAGTAATGCACAGTCACATTAACTTGCTTGAGACAAGGAAAGGAATTACACAAAGGGAAAATTGAGATACCTAAATGGGTGTCGTTGTGCTATACTATGCTACAGGTGGGCCCAGATGGCCAGATCGCCAAGCACCTGCCTGGTAGAACAGACAATGAGGTGAAGAACATTTGGAACTCCACCATCAAGAAGCAGCTCATGTCTCAGGCTGTGGGCAGCCTCCACCCCGGTAACATGCCTTCCCCTGCAGGTAAAACCTGTGCTACATTTTGCACTTCTCTCTGTGAATATGCCACTTCTGAGTTCTGAATTTCTGATACCATCTCTTTCCTTTTTGTATATGGCACAAAATTGGAGCCCCCAATAATTTTCCCTTGGGAAAGAACGAATTAATCTGGCACCAAACATGTACTGGTACTAAGTATTAACTCGAATTCTGTTGTATTGCTCCAGACTTCTACTACAACATTCTGGATGGGGCTGGACAAGGCGTCGCAACTGCGGGGTGCACTGATGGAACAACCAAGGTACGCTATAGATTTGATGACACAAGTTTCTTCATATGGAAAATTTCAATGTTGTTGCTTGTTATTCGGACGAAATTTCAGTCATTTTTCACCCAGATTTCAGTCATATTTCGTCTATATTTTGCTCCGAATTCGGGTGGATTTTGTCCTGCTTTCGTTCCGTTTCAAGTGTAGAATACAAACAACATTTAAAAATTTCGGACGAATTATTGGACGAAATTCTGAAATTTCGTTCAACTCGTTCCTTTCACCCCCGTCCGAAATTTTTTCCCTCCCGAAAGAATTTTCCCTGGCAGGGACGGCCTAGGAGTTAGTGAGTGTTCTACAGACGCTGATGAAGGTCACTAATTTGAAGTAATCTTATGCATTAATTAAATGATGTTGCTATAGTACTTCTTCCCTACTGAAGAGAGGCGAAGTTTCTCGCTGGTGGTGGGCAGTGGCGGAACCAGGATTGGAGCATGCCCCAGGCTAAATTTGAACCAAGTAATAGTCTAGTATACCATAAATATATCATTGATATAAAAATTTTGCTTAACGCTCAATACTTAAAGAGTTCAAGTTTTCAACACAAATCACAATAAAAAAGCATATGAAATCATACATAATGTAGCGTAAGAAAGATACATCAAGTACCTCAAATCCTAAATGGAGAATGTAGCGGCTAGTCCACCATTTCCTCATCAATAGTAGGACAAGAACCAGAACCTACAAAGACAATATATAAAATAAAATAAAGATAAATTTAAAGAGCATGAATATTACATTTAAAATGAACTAACTTACCACTTGCACGAAAGTTGTTTCTTGCGTGACCTCATCCCTTGAAAACGCTCTAAAATCTTCTCATCTTTAATACTTGCAAACACATCTCGCTCAATATAGCATACCATGCTATGATTCATCCACTCATCGCTCATCTTGTTTCAGTAAATCAGTTTTAATGATGTTCATAGTGAGAAGGCTCTTTCTACATTCTTGTTGCTCTTGGTAAAATCAAGGCCAATTCAATGAGATGATATACCAATGAAAAACCGTATGTCTGCTGGGTCTCAACCATCTTCACAAAGAAGATTTGCAATATCGGTACAATTTGTAAAAGATAGATCACGTCTTGCATCAACAACAAATGTGTGAAGTTGGTCCTTAAGGACTACACAGTCATATTGAGAGAAGTCAGCAGCATACATTCCAGCAAATTCAATTAATTTGTCCTCATCGAAGTTGACGAAAGAATTTTTTGGATCAAGACAAGCAATACACCTTAATAACTTAGTAGATCTTTCTGCAAAGCGATTATTCAACTCAACAATAATTTGATCATGCACCACAATGAATATTTCATGATGGAAATGCTCATAGTAAGTTACCATTTGACCACCACGACCCCTTGAACGACCTCTAATCGGTATTTTATCAGACATATTCGGCACATTGATATTATGTTGGAGACAAAAGGCCTTTGATTCCTCAAAAAGCTCATCCCAACCATGATTTCTTACTTCCTCAATTGTCTGCAATGTGGTCTCAATCAAGCCTACAGCACAGATAATATTTTGATCTTTCTTTTGCAAGCATTGTGAAAGATCATTAGACTTGCCCAATATTCTGATCATAAGATGCAATATAAGTATAAATTCAAAACTCTCCATCTTTTCCAACAAACCCGAAGCTGTGGTTTTCTGTGTAGCATTAGTGGCATCATCACTCAAATTCTCTAATACCTCTAGGACTGAATCCCACATGAAGAGAAGACGACATAATGTTTTATGATGTGAACCCCAACATGTTCATTAAAGGATTGAGTTCCATTCTTC
Source organism: Melocanna baccifera (assembly GCA_036346265.1). NCBI lineage: Eukaryota > Viridiplantae > Streptophyta > Magnoliopsida > Poales > Poaceae > Melocanna > Melocanna baccifera. The sequence continues at coordinate 44,904 of JAYEVJ010000142.1, read as the reverse complement.
CAATAACTAAATCCTATTTTTGTGAAAGCATCAACACCATAGTTTTCAGCTCTTTGTTGCTTAAAGAGATAACAATAAAAACAAAAAGCTGCATCTTTAGCAATGCTATATTCCAACCAATCATGCTTCTTGAACCATGATTCTTGAAATCTCCTCTTTTGACTTCCCTGTTCCCTCCATGGAAATTTATATCCAATTGGTTGGCATGGTCCCAATTGCAAATACTCTCTTCTAGCGGCATCTCTAATATTTACATCCAACTCCTCTATCGATTTTCGAAGCCCAGGATCGGCAACAATATCATCTGGATTAAGCTGAATGTTTTGCCCAGTGTTACTAGCCCCAGTCCCTAATGTTTCTGCTTCTGGAGATTGGTTTGACTGTGTTTCTTGTGTTGGAAAATACGATGACAATGTCTTGCTCCTCTTCATTTTGTAATTTGTATCCTTAAATCTTTTTAGTTAGTTCCTAAATAGCATATGCATAACATTAAATATATAACATTTTAAAACATTAAAACATAAAAAAATTAGCACCACATTATACAAATATATATAACATTAAATAGCAAATCTCATTCATATTTATTTACCACATATAACATTAAATATATAATATTATATAACATTCATCACCACATACTTATAAAAAAATATATACCTAAAATCTTATACCTCCGCCGGCCCTCGGGCGTTCTTCAAAAAATCCCACCGACCGCACCCACCCGCTGACTCCACTTCTTGGCTTCTTCGGCTTTGCCTTCGCCCTTCACTCGGTCCCCTGCCTTCACAGCTTCACTCCATGCTTCAGCGCTTCAGCCCCCTCGGGCGCTCCTCCTCCCCCCTGGCCGGCTGGCCCAAGCCCTCAGCGCTTGCCGCTCCTCCTCCGGCTCCGGTCCTCCCCGGCTCCCGCTCCTCCCGCTCCGCTCCTCCTCCCCCTCCTCCCCGGCCGGCCGCCTAAGCCTCAGCCTCGCGCTCCTCCTCCGGCCTCGGTCCTCCCGGCTCCCGCTCCTCCCGGCTCCCGCTCCTCCCGCTCCGCTCCTCCTCCCCCTCCTCCCGCTTGGCGCTCGCCGCTCCTCCTCCCTGCAGAGGCGCAGAGAGTCGCCTCCTCCCCGCTCCGACCTCCCGCAGGCCGCAGACGGCAGATCCGCTCCTCCGACGGCGTGGCGCGCAGGCAGCGCAGAGGGTCCGGCCTCGGGTCCCCGCACTGCAGCGCAGCCGGCGCAGGCCGCAGCCGCGGTGAAGCCGTGGGCCAGGCGCGCAGCGGCGCGCGCGTCGCAAGCAAGCGGCGGCCGGCAATGGGCGATGGCGGTGGGGCTGGGTGTTCCGATTTGGGAAATGGGGATTAGGGTTTGGTCTGGTGGATGTCTTGTGCTTGTGCAGTTGTGCTGAAATTTGGGCTGTGGGCTGACATTTGGGCTGTGGGCTAGCACTTTTAGGCCTCGGGCTAGCATTTGGGGGGCTGAAATTTTGAGGGTATTTTAGAGAAGGGTAGTATTAGGAATTTTGCTGGGCCTCGGGCTATAGCCTACCCAGCCCGAGGCCCAGTTCCGCCCCTGGTGGTGGGGACCTTGGTGATCTATAGCATGCTCGGAAATGGACTCTACAGTGTGATGCGAAACTTCGAGCGAAGTGGCGCTGGCTAATTGGAACCCTTGGACCACCGGTGACATGCACAAATGGCGACAGAAGGCCGAGAATGGCACAATAGCGCCACGGTGCACTAGAGCCTAATTAAACACTACTGGAGCTTCTAAGGGTGGTGAGGAACGCACCAAGAGGGGTGGCGGAGATCGGGGATGACGAGGTTGAGCTGGCAACGTGAAGCCAAACAATGGGGAGGTGGCTGTCGTGGAGAGCTCGCTGGAGGGGAAGAAGGAGCGTGGCGTGGACGGGATCATCCTCAGGGGATCCTTGTGAAGCTCTAGGTGCATGGAATTGGACGGAGTCATTGCGGAGCTCGGGATTCATTGACGGCGATGCTTCGACCGGAGGTGAATAAGAAGAGTGATGCAGGGGCTCTCAGGTCGATTGAAAGCTTGGGGAGGTGATTAAGGTCAAGGCGAAGGGAACCTAGGGTTTTATAGCTGCGGGGAGGTTCGTTTAGCCGTCGGTGCCATGATGGCGGTGAAGCGGCTGGGCAGTGAGTCAGCGGGGAACCAAGCAGGGGCGCGATGGGGGTTGGCATAGAGAAAAGTAAGGCAGCAGCTTGGCACATAGCTCAATGGGGGCTAGCAGGCACGCATGCATGCAATGGGATGGATCGGCTCGGCCGAGACGGCGCAGCGGGGAAGAAGGGATAAAGGGGTGGCCGACATTGGCGTAGGGAGGCGGCGGAGCAAGGAGGGCGCGGCGCAGCTTTGGAGCAGTACCCAGAATGTCAGTACGGGTGGGGCATGGGAGTGGCGCAGTGATGGGGGGAGGCTGAGGTGGAATAAAGCGAGGGCGCGCGCGGCGCTGCGCGGGCACGGTCTGGGCGCGGCCGGTGCAACGCAACGGCACAGCATGTTCCAGGCCAGGCTAGGGCCAGATTGGGCTAGGCCAAGAGAGAAAAAGGTAGAGAGGGGGGATAGGCCAAGCCCAAGGTATACTAGGAGTTTGACTTCTCTTTGAAAATTCAAAATTTGGCTGAAATTTGCTTGAACAAATTGAATTTGAAATTTGGTTTGAAAATTTCTCTTTAAACTAATTACACTTCCCAAAATGGTATGTTACAGCCGTTGAACTTAGCAATCTCTGTTATACCCACATGAGATAGACTTGTTTCGTCCGGTGACTTGTTCGGCTAATCGTTTCGGCTTTTTTTGGCTTCAGCTTCTAGCTTCAGCTTTTTTTTTTCACTATTCACTACACTATCCACTAATTCAGCTACAGTGTTTTTTCAGCCAAAAGCCATCGCTATTCCGATCACCCCCTAAAGTTTGGGTTTGCTTCCACACGGTGGCTTCGTATGAGCTACCTTTACCTTGAATACCCTATGCATACTTCTGTTCTTTATTTGATAACGTAACCTGACTGGATACATTTTCATTTTTTTCCTTCCTTCTGTTAAAAGCGTGTATTCATGTGTGGTGAATTAAAAGCGTTGAACAGGCAGCGGGTGTAGTAGCCACGATTTGTCTGAATGGTTAATTTGGTCCCTACATTCGATGAGTAGAGTTTGATTGAGACAAGGCATCCTTAATCTGTTTAGCACATGGGAAAATCAGTGCCAGAAATCTCAAGATTCTACAACATTTTTCGTGTCGATTTCCTCACAGGGAACACAGTACTTATCATTGATTTCGCTTCTCAGAAATCTCTGTTTCTCAAGAATCTCATAACAAATTCAGAACCAATTTAACTGTCCTCTACTTTTAGCACCTCCAGTCCAACAACATAAACGTCGTCTGTGTTTTCTGGTCAAATTTTTCTGAAACGAAAATAGAAAGTTTTTGCGCAGTGGTATTGAAGAGATGGGTCGATGTAGGGGAAATCTATTTCTTTTCTGAACCGGTGATCTGAGGATTCCATTAAACCGAGGACGCGGCCACAATTGTTGGAACGGTGTTTGGCAAGAGCGTAACTACACCTGGCTCCAGCTCTGCACCATGGCTAGCCATCTCATGGGAGCGTAGTTACACGAGCGAGGTTTCTACTTCCATGCAGCAACAGTTTCCATCAGCTGCATAAGTTGGCGCTTGCAGACGAGTGTCAGACTCCGCTTGTAATGCAGGCCGATGCAACCAATATTTAAATAGTAATAACAAAAAAAAACTCGCCACTGTCCACGGGAACGTTGTAACTATGATCTGCAGTTCCTCCGGTTGGCACCAGATGTACATCAAAACATCCTTATGCGATTGGAAATCGGCCAGGGCAGTTGCAGAACATGTTTCGCTACATTAATAGAAGATGACATATTCCACTACCTCATGATTAGGAGTCTAAAGAAAACCATTTTATTGAACATGTCAGATAAGTATGAACACGAATGAACATCTCACTCAATTTTCCCTGAGAAATAATGCAGTCTTACTAGTACTTCACGGATTTTTGTTTTGCCTGCAATAGACAAAGAGGTGAAAGCATCACTGATCGAAATATTACAACAGAAACACTAGATATCATACAGGTGCACAACAGAGTCAATCTCGGGCAATGGCTCTTAATTATCAATATTTTCTTCAGCATGAGGCTCGCACAATGCGAAGAGTATATGGCATCCATGCACACATGGCAGAAAAAAACTTTACTTGGATGTTGAACCTTCTTCTGGAAGCAAGATTTATCGTGAATTTTCTAACTCTTCCAAGAGAGTGCTGCTATTGCACACCCAAGCAGCATATGGGTGTAGACGTGTAGTCGATGTACATCCAGCAATCTTCATAACAGGAAACTTCGATCAAACAACCCTCTTCTGAAACATTTTCTCCGTGCCAATATACAATGGCTGCTGCAGATTGATGTTCCTTTCCTAGGAAACTGCATATCCCAGAAGCCAACGTTTCAACTCAGAACAGAAGACTGTCTGGTCTCCTATTATAATCTGAGCCAGTGGTTTGCCCTAACATGGGATTCAAAATGAGCATAGAACGATAAAGAAAAGTACGAGTTTAGTTTTCTATCAATAATGAACTATATTCCACACAATACGTACCAAAAACATTACCTTGAAGTTACACATCGTAGTGATGAATTTGTATTGCACCAATTCTTGAGCACAAGGAGTTCCCTGTTAACAGAGCATGCGGGATCATGGTTTTTGAATTCCAAGAAAAATACTCATCGCTTGACAATTAGATCATCAGGGATGGCAGAGATGAAGATCTTCTGAGGCCACCGGATCCTCAACGTCCCACTATTCATTGGCTTCCATGCTCCCCTCATCCTCGTCTTCTACCATATCTGCGGATTTCAACTTTGAGATGGTTGGAAAGGAGATTGGTTGCATTCCTGACGCCAGCCTCTACTGCTTCCACCATTTGAGTCTTCTCAGCCGAACAGTTGATCTCAACAAGGAGATGCTTGAGGGAAGCGATGTGCTGGAGGCCTAGAAAAAGATCACCGCATAGAGCTCCTGTTTCTTGTGCTATTAAGTCTAACCAAAACTTTTCAAGCTTTGGCATAGCCCCAACATCAAAAATTAATGGCCCCATTGCATTATTCCAATCGCCGAACCTAAACTCTTTCAGACATTGGAATCCACTGCTGCAAATGATGAGACTTTCCTTGGGGGCTACTGTTTTTGTGTACAGCCAGAGAGCTAGCAGAGAAGGCAAGCCCCGAAGGATCCGTAGAACTTCCTCTCCCACAGGATTAACATTGATGTCCAGGAAGGTGACATTCGAGAGCGAGGGCACCCACTCGGGAACTCTTGGAAAACAATAGGTTGTGGTCATCTCAAATTTTTGAAGAAGACACGGGTCAGAGGACCAAGAATCCAACAAGAAATCTAGAGAGCAACCATTTTCATCATCACAACTAAGACTCAGATGGCGAAGTTTGAGTCTACACAGCCTACTGATGGATGAAACAAAGCTATGCGTGTAACTTTTCCGATCACTGTATGTATCACTAACACACCAATCAATCCCAAGACGTCTCAGTTCAGTCAAACTGCCTAGCTCTCGCAAAGAAGTTGACCGGATGCTGTTGTCAACTTTCATACCGTAAAAATCCTGCAAAGCTCTCATACTTCCAATCCCTTCTGGCAGACTTACTCTTGGGAAAGCATGTATGAACATCAACTTTTTCAGCCGAACAATACTCCTGGGTAATTCTTGTATCGCAGTCTGTGATAGATTTAGTATCTCAAGTTGTTGTAGTTCCCCTATTTGCTCTGGAAGCTTGCTGATGCTTGTATGAAAGAGCCCTAGGTATTTCAACCGGAACAATCTCCCTATATCATCAAGATAATGATTTTCCAGCTTATCATTACATTGAATGTAAAGCACCCGTAGTGCTTGCAAGCCCGAGAGAGGTGGCATGTGTTTTGCAGACCCATAAATATCGAGTGATCGAACTTTGGAAACAACCATTGTTGATGGAATCATCATGTCTTCTTGACCACGAAAATCAAGGGACAGTCGACGAGCCTTACCATGTTGATTATGGTTACCAAATAATGTGATAAAATTTTCATCAATTGACTTAGATACAATGAGATCAAGAATCATATCATGAACTTCACAAGCTTCAGCTCGACCATCATATAGAATGTCTTCTGGCATGATCATGCTCCTGTTGATTAGCTCATTAAAATAGCACTCTCCAACTTCCACTAAATTTTCCCCAACTTTTGCAGTGATGAACCCTTCGGCCATCCATCTCATTACCAAATTATACTTCGCTAATTTAAAATCTTCTGGATATACACTGAGATATAGCAAGCATGTCTTCAAATAGTGGGGAAGGTCGTCATAACTAAGAGAGAGAATCATTTTCATGTTGCTTACACTGGGAACGTTTTCAAGTGCTGAGCCAAGAGAATTCCGACACCTCTCCCAGTGCTCTTTTGTGCATGGTTTATCAGCCAACAAGCTTGCAATACTAATGATTCCCAATGGTAGACCATCACATTTTCTTAGAATTTCACTGGATACGTTTTTTAATTCATAAGGACAGTGATCTTCAGAACCAAATATTCTTTTGAAAAACAACTTTTCGGCATTAGCGTCACTTAGTGCTTTCATTTCGCAAACATTATGGTAGTCAGGAGAGCAACATGACCTCGCTACAGAAATGATACGAGTTGTTATCAGTATTCTGCTGCAGAGGTTATTTTCAAGCAGAGCACATCTGATTGTTGGCCATACTAATGTGCTCCAGATATCATCAATAACAACAAAATACCTATTTTATATTTTACAAAAGAAGTATGTTAGGGAATATACAAAAATTCATGGTTAGTAGATATATACATTATTCAAGGATCGAATTGATGGACACGAACATGCATTAAGGAAACAAAATACTTGATGCAGATAGTGCATATGAGACATGGCTAAAGTTGTAAATGTTAATAGATCTCTAAACAATAATTAGGACTATGTGGCAACATAAATTATCTTGAATAAGATTATCTTGGAAAGTTTTTACTACCTTTTATCACTGAGGAATTCCCTAAGTTTGTTGATGAGCTGATTTTCATCATATGCTTCTATACTTGGAAGCTCTTTCCCTGTGACACTAGTGAGTATCTCTCTTAATATTTTCCTCATGTCAGGCTTTTGGGACACCGAAACAAATGCTCGACAAGTAAATTGTCCTTCAATTTTATTAAAAACTTGTCCGGCCAAAGTAGTCTTGCCTAACCCTCCAAGCCCAACAACAGACACAACCTTTAGTTTTTGCACCATAATTCCCTCCCCTTCGGTTAACCATTTGATAAGCTCTTCTCTTGGTTCATCAATACCAACTAGGTTTTCTGCCTCTGCATAGAGAGCCGGTAAACGAGGGTCGATGGGCACCACACCACTAGAAGTTGAAGCAGCCCCATCGAAGTTGTACCTCTTGCGTCGCTCACTCGCATTATCAACACGAGCCTTCAATTTTCGAATCTGGTTGACAATCTCATTGCGAGCACCTAGTGTTTTTAGCTTGTGAATGCTATCCTGTAAGAAACCCTTCATGTCGTGAGGTCTACTGGGGCCACGATCGACGCGGTGTGTGAAGTCGTCAATGCAATCCTCGATGTCGTAGGACAGCTCGCGGATTTGGTTCCGCCACTCCTTCATCTGGACATCGAGGTCATCCATGTCTGCCAGCTTCAGGAGCAGAGCGTTCATGCTGCTGAGCTCATCCTTCAAGGAGATGATCTCGTCGTGCACTCCCTTCAGACTATTGTACTTCTTTTCCAGCAACGTGGATAGCTTCCCGAGGACAGAGCTCAGCACCCCTGTTGCAACACTGTCCATGGCGTGTTAGGCGCCAAACAGGAGCCTTGTCCACAGGTCGTCGCCTAATTGTTGCCTGGGTGACATAAGGCGAAGTAAAGGCAAGTATTAACAATCGCAAAGAGGAGACATATAGCCGGAGGGCAATTAGCTATTTTTACTCTACTTTCACTGCGAGTTTAGTATTAACAATTTATGATCTCTTACTAGCATAATTTTTTAATTTACGTAGCAAAAAAATTTAATTTGTAATAGTATACTCTATCCGTATCCCAACAAATATAGTATGGGGAATGGGTACAAGGGGAGTATAAAATCGGAAAAGACAGCGATTACACACAAAAATATGAACCAATCCGTAGAAAAACACGAGTGAAACACAAGAAATCCATCAAGAAAAAAGAAAAATGGATGAAGAGGAGAGAGGTGCGGGAGGGAGAAGAAAGACCTCGAGGTGTGCTAGATCTAACCAGCTCCGGCTGACGCTCCGGTAGGAAGGGACCCCGACCAAGCGGGGCGACGGAGCTTGGGTGCGACTCGAGGCCTCGAAGTCTCAAGACTCCTCGAAGTCTCAAGACTCAAGACCCGAAGTCGCACCAACTCAGGCAGACCGAGTTGCAACGCTCGATTTCTAGCTCAGGCCAGGCCCAGGTGGGAGTTCCGCCGACTAAACACGTCAAAGCTGCACCTGACAGCCCTACACTTCTACACACTTCACTTATACGTTAGAGAAGAGAGCATCAGCAGCAGAACACACAGCAGAGGGCAGCATAGCAAAGAGCAACAGATCAGAGCAGATCCAGCAGAGGAAGAGGAACAAAGAAAAAAACTGAGGCAGAGGAACAAAAAAAAAAAGCAGAGGCAGAGGAACAAGAAGAACCTGCAGCTGCAGATCTGGAGACCAGCCGTCGAAGGATCTTTGTCTTGCGGCAGCGCCGGCGGCCGGTCCAGCTAAGGTTCCATCGCCTCTCGGAGCTCTCTCACTAGGTCTGTGTGTGACTGATGTGTCATGTGTGTAGCCACAAATTGGAGCGCTACCTTAAGCCGCAAGCCACAGCTGTGGTATCTTCAACAGAACTAGCAGGTGGCCAGCGCATTTATAAGGGTATTATCCTTCAAACACGTTTAAATAACTTGGTCATATATATATACTTTGTTAGGAGTGTAATAAAGTGTAGAAGCCAGATATGATCGTCTTTGTCTTTATGATTTCGTCTGTCGTCTTCGTCCAGAGTTTGAGCTTGTCAGGGCTCAACTGCTGAGCCTCTCGCCACGACCGACCGTCACAGAAGCCCTTTCGACGGTCCGAGCTGAGGAGATTCGCCTCAGGTTAACAGCACAATCCGTTTCGACTGTGCTTACTGCTCCTTCTTCGACTACGCTGACGCCTTCTACTACATTGATAGGAAAAGGAGGAAATCCTACTGAAGTGAGAGATATGGAGTCCGGTGTCATGTGGAAAGAGGCACCGAAATCCAGAACCCAAGAGTTACCTGGAGGAAATGTCTGAGTTAGACTGATAGAACCCGCAGAGTTATGAGAGAGTTGCTGAAGTAGAGCCTGACAGAGCTGTTAGATAGAGTGACCTCGCTAAGTAGATCCTGATGAGCTGGTCTGTCCTATGAAGGAAGGGCCTCTCAACCCCCCTTTTGTCGTCCACTCGGGCGCTCCTTGTTTCACTTTTTCCGCACTGTACAACTTTGATAGTCATGTCCAAAGTTCTTGCAGTAGTTGCACTGAACTCCAGTCGGTGCAAAAACAGGAGCAGAAACTGGCGTCGGAGGAGGAACTGTAATAGAAGACGTCGGCGTAGTCGAAGAAGGAGCAGCAAGCACAGTCGGAACGGATTGTGCTGCTAACCCGAGGTGAATCTCCTCAACCCAGAGCGTTGAAAGGGCTTCTGTGACGGTCGGTCGTAGCGAGCGGCTCAGCAGTTGAGCCCTAACAAGCTCAAACTCTAGATGAAGACGGTAGACGAAATCATAAAGGCGAAGACAATCATGATCCGCCTTCTGCACTCTATGACACTCCTGACAAAATATATATATATATATAATATATATATGTGTGTGTGTGTGTAATTTTGCTTTTAAAAAAATAAATTATTACAGAACTCCATATGTGATATTTTAATATTATTTATTATAAAAGAGAAAATACTAACTTTATTCCTCAATACTTGTCATCTGTGATCAAAACTTTCTTTTTCAGATACTTTTTAATAGAAATACTTGCATAGAAAATAGTAAATATAGCATTACATAATATTTCCCATTTATATCATCATTATTTTTTCATTGTTGCAATGCTTGTCTATACAATATGCTCATAACACACATTATATAGCTTAAATCGGCATAGCCGAGTGAACGCCCGTTAATAATCTCACTCTCAATCCCTCCATCCCGTGAAAGTCCACCAAACAATGGTGACAATGTTTTTATTTTTGTGAGAATTTTTAACAATTATTTTTTCTTAGCAATTGTAGACTACCAGTCATTGATTTTTATCATACAATGGGTTTTCATTCCTAGTTTATATATATATATATATATCAAATTTGTTATCCTGTTTTTTTCTCAATTATAATATTTTGGTAATTTTAATTCAGAATAAAACCAAATTTTCTATTTTTCACTTAGTCTAGAATTAAAAAAACAAATGCTAATTTTTTTATTTTTATTCTAAATTTGCATATTTTTTTATTGCACTTCTGCTACACTTTCTTTTTTAGTTTTGCATTGCACTTCGTTTATAAATCCATATGCTAATTTTTATTTCGAATTTAGGTTATTTCTTATAGCATTTGATATGTACTTTTTCTTTAATCTTAAATTTATTTTTATTTAATTTGGAATTTTAGTTTTAGGTTAGATACAAATCCAATTGCTAATTTTTCATCTAATTTCTATTCTAAATTTTAGCTACATTTTGTTTTTAATTTGGAGTTCATATTAAAATCAAATTATTACTTTTCTTTTATTTTTCATTCCAAAATTATGTTATTTTTTGTTGTTATTTTTTATTTAATTTTAATTTTTAGTTTTAGATTAGAATTCGAATACAAATCTAACTACTAATTTTCTTCTATTTTTTACTTCGAATTTCAACTATGTATGAATTTTAATTTGGAGGTCATATAAAAATCACATTGCTAATTTCTTTTTATTTTTAATTCTAAATTTCTGTTAATTTTTGTTGCTATTTTTATCTCAGTTTCAGGTTAGAATTCTGTAGGACTGGACAGCAACAGAGGGGGACAATAGTGCTTTCTTGAAATTTTCTCTCAAGTATTTTAGATTATATTCTCCAATAACTAGAAAGTTATAAAGAATACAACCCTCACCAAATACTCAAATCAAATCTCTCGGGAAAACAAATCTTGCCCAAAGCTTACTACTGGCGGTTTGATCTCAATTTAGATGGCGGTCTGACCGGTGTAGTATTTGCGGTCTAACCGCCATGTTAAAACTGGTCTAACTGAAAAATCAGTAAATGAACAATGTTTTCAGCACTTCAAATCTAAAAATCAATGAAACTTTTGATTCGTAGATACAAATGATAAGAAATTTTGCAGAGATCTTCTCTAGGTTATCAAGAACATATTCCAATAAACGATCATGAAAATCATGGCCAAAATTGAATTTTTTTTAGTTTGAAGGAAAGGTGTACCGAAACCAAGCAAAAATAAAAAAACAGTGAATACAACTTGCTCGTTGGTAGATGACAGCCAAGTTGGTTCTAAATATATCTCCACATATCACAGCAAATTAGAACACCGAAGAATACAACACAAAACCCTTGAAATAAGAAATCACTTTGTGAGACCAAAAACAACTAAAACTAGGCTTCTTGATGAACTTGCTCTCAAAATGTCTAGATGATAGGAAATTGATTTCAAGAGGTTATCTCCATCTCATTCACGTCCTTGGCACGATAAGATCAAGAAGAGGGAAGAGAAGAGATCAAAACCAATCAAATCAAGGGCAAATCAATCAAAACATGAACGATCCATGGAGATGATCAAATATTGATATATTGCTTACTTGAGGAGGTAAGTTTTATAGCTACTCCACCTTGGATGATGGAGAGTACACAACGCACTCAACTCTCAAACCATAACCCTAGACATAAGAGCACAAGAGAGACAGATTAGATGGTTAACACAAGTCTCTATCCCAATCCCTTTATATAAGTGGGCTAACTAACCACACCTAACTCTTAGTAGATACTATCCACTTAGTACAATGGGAGAAACCCGATATTTCTACACACATGAGTTTTATTCATATATGTTCATATATATATGCTTTTCAAAGTGCATAAACCCAAATTGCTATATCCTTTTTCCTGATCCATCTTGATCAAATCAGCTTCTTCTTAATCTAAACCGCTCTCCAAGTATCACTCACATGTCACGGTTTTGATCCAAGGTAGATTCTGATTTTTTTCTAAACTAATAAAATACCTTTTTTTGACCGGATCTTCATCTTCCATTGCAAACAATCGTTATACTTGTCACGTGTAGGTTCACTATTGGCTTGCCAAATGTCGGCAAGTCTCTCTCCAATGGATCACGCTTCACTTGGACCGACTAAGCCACATATGCAAATCCACCGTTCGAACTAGCCTTTAATATTTCCCGCATTTCTCGTACCATGTTTGAGTTCACCATCTCACCTAGCATCCTTGATCATTCTAGACCTCGGCTTCTCCCGGAGCATAGCCCTGATTCTCGCTGTCGACCATGGTGACTCCAAGCATTCCTGCATATCCAAAAATAAAGAAATCGTTTTTAAGTATAAGTTCTTCATAACTTGACCCACGTTAGCAATAACATGTCTTCTACATCTTTAATGCAATGACTCAGGTCACTCCAACTCAATCCATGATTCAAAACCCAAAATCCTCGATTTCTGCCCAAAACGGTACTACTCTTCTATCAAGCCGGTACTACCGCACTACGATACTACCACTCCTCTGGACCGGTATTACCGCACCTTGCACCTCAAAATTGGACCTCTTTAAAAATAACGTACCACCAACTAGAAATCAGAGTTACCGACCTGCGGTATGACTGGAACCCAAAACCGGTACTACCACCCTGTGGTATGACCACGCCAAAACCTATGGAACTACTGATTTTCCTGACAAGCTCAGAAAACAGTCTAGATAAGATGCTATCTTTACGACCACACTGCAAAACTTGTAATGGTTTATCACAACATTATCCTGGACCTTCTCACCTGGTCCTTTAAATTCGTATGCAAATTCAACTGCTAATTTTCATCTAATTTTTATTCTAAAATTTAGCTATGTACAGGTTTTAATTCGTAGTTCTATAAAAATAAGATGGCTAATTTTCTTTTGTTTTGTATTTCAAATTTTTATTATTTTTGCGAGTTATATAGGAATGTTGGTTCGTCCAAACAGCCTTTGTGTAGTCCAATTCACAGGTTGCTTAATGATTCTGGTCCACACGAGAAAAACAATAAAGAGTGTAGTGGTCCACATGAGGAGATTTACATACTCCCCCAAGCAAGCAGCGTGGAGATACGCGATAGCGATGCGGGTGGACAGGCCTAGGCGTGGTCCCCCTCCGCATACTTTCCAATAGGTTTGGGCAATGCGGTTGTTTCTGAACCCTGCACGATTTAAAAGATGAATTATATCTCTTTTAAATTAAGAAATATATCTTGATTAAATGCTGAATGTTTTGATTTTTGTGAGAATTTTAAGATTTTTTTCTTAGCAACTTTAAAATATCAGTCATCGATTTTTAGTAATAAATATATTCCACGTGACATAAATCCACATGGTATGTACGGTGAACTCAAAAGGCTTCATTAAAAAAAAGACTAACATACACCCTGTAAGAGATGAAGGAAAAGAGCCAGTTCTCTCCAAATTACTTGTCCATCAACAATTTTGTCGATAGCAGTCGCAGTTCTCTCCGGATTCCTGGCCAACTTAGCCCCCATCTCTTACTCTGCGTTCTAGGAGGCCTGCAAAAACAGCTTCATGAAGATATTGAATCTTTTTCAGATAACAAGTTTTATTGCGAGTTTTTTTTCCCAATTAAATAGCAGCAGTTTGGACTTTTTTTGTCACATGTATGCTGCACACAAATTGGAACAAATATTCACACGCTTGAACTAATCTACTCGAGCACATAATAGTAGTCGCACGAAACCTCCTAGGTATTCAAAAAGAATTCACAAGAACAACACGATATGACACCTCACAGTAAAAATGCCAATAAATGACTTTAGCAGTACCTAACTTAATAAAATCATCACATAAGAGGATATAATCAGGATACATGACAATTTATAGCTAGAGGAAACGACCATGAGAAAAGAATTTGATCGGAAATATTCCAAATAATTATCTAATTAAAATATTCCAAATTATTTTCTCAGGCAGCGTGCCCTCGCACGCGAAATGCAATGCGGTTATTTCCTACTGTCCCAAAATATCCTGTGCGTGGTGGAGGTCCATATCAGATTCAGCAGGGCATGCATGTCAAGCAGGGCCGTCTCCAGAAATTTGGGGTCTCAGGGCGAATTGCAAAATGAGGCCCTTAATTTTTAAAAAATATTGGTCTAATATAACTAAGGCATACTATCGCACAATCATATGAAATGTAACTTCAATATGTATTACTACATACAAGATTTGAAATATATCGAGATATTAAGACCAAAAAATATAATCTTGACCTCATGTTCTACTAAAAGCATCATACGTCTTGTATTTCTTGAAATGAAATCTCCAATTATATCTTCATAATTAATCTTCTCCAAGACATCATTTTCAAGCGCTATTATCGCTAACCCATTGAGTCTTTCTTGTGTCATAGTAGAGCATAAGTAGATTTCAACAACTTGAGTTTAGAAAAGCTCCTTTCATGGATCTATGATCACGGGAATGGTTAACAAAATTCTATATGCAATAACACGTTAGGATAAAGGCGCTTCTTCAAAAACTTGAATATCATGAGGACCCATAGATTCCTCAAGTAAATCTTGGATGAAAGTTAACTCCATAAACAATTCCTGTCCATCAATATCTTTGTGTTCTCCATTCTTAAGTGCATCCTCAAGATTAACACAAGTAGCCATCAAATTCTTATCATCCAAGGATCATGACCTATCTGAAGTAAACAAGAAACCAAAAGTTTTTTCATACCCTTGATACTGTTCAAATCTCTTGGTAAGTGAAACTATAGCTTGATCAATAACGGCTATAAAATAATTAACCCGAAATGACTCCTCTTCAGATTGTGAAACAATGGATGCATCATCTGCGGCCTCATCAAAGTGTCTTTTTCTTTTGATTTTTCGCTTGGTTGGAACTCGGATGAATATCCATCTCCATTGCAATTTCTTTTGCGCTTCAATGCTTTTGAAAAGCGGTTTTCTATACTTTACGAAAAGGAAATCAGTCCCTGTACAGACTCAATTGCAACATCAATAAGCATATCTTTTGATTGTAGCTGCTTGCTGATCAAATTAATAGCAGATAATATTTCATACCAGATGATTATTGCCACTAAAAATTCAAAGCTACCAAGTTCATTTTCTGCCAATGATTTAGCTTCACTACTTTTCAATGGGTCATCATCACTTTGACCACACAGTAGTAAAGCCTCTCTTATTTAGGATCACAAACCTTATAGCCTTAACACTATCAAGGCGACTCTCCCAACGAGTAGATGACAATGATTTAAGAGTCAATCTGTTATGTTTTCTTTAAGAATTTGCCACCTTTTTGTAGAATTGACAAATGTCGTATAAATGCGTTGGATAACTCCAAAAAATTTTGTTGCTTTACGACAAGACTTTGCCATATCACATAACGTCAAATTCAGACTATGGCAACCACAAGCTGAATAAAAAGCTCTTGGATTTATATCCAAAACTTTCTTTTGTACCCCAATATTTTTTCCTTTCATATTGGACCCATTATCATATCCCTGTCCTCTCACATTGTCTACATCAAGGTCAAGACTTTTCAATTCCTCTAGTAGAGCATCAAACAATCCTTGCCCAGTGGTATCATTGACATCCAAAAAACCTAAGAATGATTCTTCAATGCAAACAGAACTTGAAGATGTATCAACATATCTTATTATCAAAGACATCTGCTCTTGGTGGCTTGCATCAGGAGTACAATCAAGTATAATTGAGAAGTACTTTGCTTCTTTTACCTTTGCAACAATTGCGGACTTTGATTGCGAAGCTAATAAATTTATTAACTCATTACGGATGGAAGGACCAAGATAATGATCACAGATTTTGTCATTGGTGATGCGATCAACATGCTCTTTGACAATGGGTCAAATTCAGCCAACATTTGAACCAATCCTAAGAAATTCCATTACTTTCTTGGTATAACTGCTATTAGTGCCACGAAATGCTATATTATGTTCGCAAGAAATTTAACAATTAAAAGAATCCTAAGCAAAACTTTTCTCCAATGCTCCTTTTTTTCAAGTTCTCTTTGAGCAACTTTATCAATTGTTTGATTCTTACGGAACTCGAAGTAAGTCATACCATGTAGCCATATTTGTGACATGTTCTCTACTAGTTTCATGCTCTTTAAGTCTATTGCCAAGATGAGTCCAGTCACTAAATCCGTCATTTGCTAACTGACCTCTCACAAGCCCCTTTCTTAATAATTTGCAGCAAAAGCAAAATACTTTGTCAAGCTCTTTCTTTGTATACAAGCCATTCTCTGTCACAATTTTCTCCGTTTGAGAGAACTCTGGTGTAATGCAATGCAGAAAATCTTCTAGAATATTTGTCTCTTGGACCATGCTCAATAGACATGTCTCTTTTAGGACCCTTTTGCACCAAAATATCAATCATTTTAGAATCAAGTGTATCCCAAGTTCTTGGATCAAATATATCAGGCTGAAAAGAATTATCGGCATCATGGCCTTCATCAATTTCTATAGTGTGAGCCTCAACCTCTACTGCATCATCGCTTTCACCAATTTCTGTAGTGTTAGCCTCAACCTCTGGATCATCACCTTCATTATTTTCTGTAATGTGAGCCTCGACCTCTACTGTGTCATCACCATGGCTATCATCAACATTAGCATCTGCAATTTCTCTCACAAAAATCATCAAGAGCACCATTTTGAGATTGAGCTGCTGCTTCTAGTCTTTGTCTCTTCTTACGCTTTTCAGCACCAGAATCATACTTCCTATTTCTTGTAGACATTGTCCCTTCAACAAATTTGATTGAATAAATTATCTAATCAGCTAATGGCTACTATACTATTAAACAAATTTGATTAAAGCAATGCTATAGTGGAGTAATGCTGTACAACTCACTTACTCTGGAGTATTCGCCCCTGTCTGTCGCCTGTACTTGATGTCTCGGTGGGGGACCGGAGTAAAGAAATGCCACTGTGCCACCACCACCAAACAACCGGAGTACTTTACTACTTTACTCAATCGCTGCTCGGTTCCCTCCCCACGGGCCACAGATCCACTCCATTCGGCTGATCGGCCACCAGGGCGTCTGGGCGTCTGGGCTGCCTGGCGAGTGGCGACTCCGGGCTCCGGCCTTCGGGCGGCTGGCGCCGGCCTCCGGCCTCCTCTCTCCCGGCCTCCCCCTCCGTTTCCCGGTCTCCGCGGCTCCACCCTCCGGCCTCGCACGCGCCCCTCTCGGCCTCCCCTCGCCTCCACGGGCCACGCCAGGCGCGCCTCCCCCTCCGGCTCTGGCAGTCTGGCTTCCCCTCCGCCCCGCGCCGATCTCCGTGAGTCCCTCTGACCCTCTCCCTCGGCGGCTCGGCCCTCCTCTCTGCTCGGATGTACGGTTTGGGGCTAGGTTTGGGCCGGCTGGGCTGTACATACGTATATGCCTGTAGCATAAATGCATGATTTGGGGGCCCCACTAATTTGGGGGCCCTGTGCCATCGCCCAGGTCGCACGCCCTCATCGACGGGGCTAATGTCAAGGTTGCGGGGCCACGTGCTTCTTGGGCATACATGTCACTAATGGGTGTTCGTCAGTCACTAACCACACTTGGAAGTGTTGTTTGAAGCGGCTGCTTTTTTT
This sequence comes from Melocanna baccifera, assembly GCA_036346265.1. Lineage (NCBI taxonomy): Eukaryota > Viridiplantae > Streptophyta > Magnoliopsida > Poales > Poaceae > Melocanna > Melocanna baccifera. The sequence goes on along the minus strand of JAYEVJ010000142.1, from coordinate 26,955 downwards.
TTTGTTTCTGTATCATTTCAAGAGTAAGGTAGTATGTTACAAACGTATTACATACTTTACTCTTTTTTACTTTTATTTCGTCTATATGTCTCTCTACTTTTCTCATCGCTTATTTTATTTTTAAAAAACCACTTCTTTTAGATATTACTATTTATTTTTAGCTGAAAACTATCGGTCAAGATCAATACAAACACCCTAAAGTTAGGATAAAATTATTCACTTTTGCTAGCGTACAAAAGCCTCTTTCCTCTCGAATCTTGGCTCGTTTCCAAATGTCCCAATCATTAAATCAAAAGCATAGAAAAATACCTCATTTTTCCAGCCCACATTCATGAATCGAAAGCCATCTGGGCTTTTCAATGCATGCAAGGGACAATATGGACCCACAAGCAATAGCGGATTTGATGATTTTCATTCTGCTCCAATGACTATAGATTTTGACTTTTGGTTGTTAACTTTTAACTAAAATTATAATATAGCAGCGATTAGTTTTTGCTGAGTAATTCAATTAAAAAATAAAATAAATAAAAAAAATAATATTATATCTCTATAAACAATGCAAAAGGTAAGAGAAAAAACAAAAAAAAAGATAGCAAAAGGCAAATGAAAATCAAATTAAAAAGCTATAACATTTTAAATGACTTATGCCTTGTGGAAGAAGTCAAAGGCAGTTAAAGCGTTCTTTATGTCCTTAGCGCATGGTGTCCCGGTCATCTAGTTGACAACTCGTCATGCTGGTGGTGAGACCCCCGAGTTGACAAGTGGGCCTGTAGAGGACGTGTATTCTTACTTCTTCCTTGTCTTGCATCATGTTTGAAATATCTATATATATATAGCATATTCAATACAAATGAGCTATTCAGTGGTAATATGCAAATGTGAAACAGGACCATTGGATCTACCTTCGACATCCCTTTTGCGAAATCACCTCACGTCTTTTGTCTCTCGGCATTACTAGGGTTTGCCATCTGCCGCCTCACCCAATTCAGCACGAGCCATTGCCTAGCTCCAACCCCTACTCATCTTGCCGTCCGCCCCTCCACCACCCTCCACCATGCCCCCCCCCCGACGCCACCCCTCCATCATTCCCCCAGCACCACCTGGGCCGTCTTGAAATTTTCTCCCAAGTATTTTTAGATTCTATTCTCCAATAACTAGGAAGTTATAGAGAATACAACCCTCACTAAATACTCAAATCAAATATCTCGAAAAAGCAAATCTTGCATAAAGCTTACTACTAGCGGTCTAACCTCGATTTAGATGGCGGTTTGACCAGTGTAGTATTTGCGGTCTAACCGCCATGTTAAAACCAGTCTGACCGAAAAATCAGTCAATGAACAGTGTTTTCAGCACTTCAAATTCAAAAATCAATGGAACTTTTGATTCGTAGATACAAATGATAAAATTTTTTGCAGAGATCTTCTCTAGGTTATCAAGAACATATTTCCAACAACGATCATGAAAATCGTGACCAAAATTGAAATATTTTTTGGTTTAAAAGAAAGGTGTACCAAAACCAAGCAAAAACCAAAAACAGTTAATACAATTTGTTCGTGCATAGATGATAACCAAGTTTGCTCTAAATATATTTCCACATGTTACAGCAAGTTAGAACACCAAAAAACACAACCCAAAAAACCTTGAAATAAGAAATCGCTTTGTGAGACTGAAAACAACCAAACCCAGGCTTGGAAGTGTTGTTTGAAGTGGCTGCTTTTTTTTTGGTTTCTATATCATTTCAAGAGTAAGGTAGTATGTTACAAACGTATTGCATACTTTACTCTTTTTACTTTCGTTTCGTATATATGTCTCTCTACTTTTCTCATCGTTTATTTTATTTTTTAAAAACCACTTCTTTTATATATTACTATTTATTTTAGCTAAAAACTATCGGTCAAAATCAATACGAACACCCTAAAGTTAGGATAAAATTATTCACTTTTGCTAGTGTACAAAAGCCTCTTTCCTCTCAAATCTTGGCTCATTTCCTAATGTCCCAATCATTAAATCAAAAGCATAGAAAAATACCTCATTTCCATCTTGGCTTTTCAATGCATGCAAGGGATAATATGGACCCACAAGCAATAGCTGGTTTGATGATTTTCATTCTGCTCCGATGGCTGTAGCTTCTGACTTTTGGTTGTTAATATAGCAGCAATTAGTTTTTGCTGAATCGTTCAATTAAAAAATAAAATAAATAAAAAATAATATTATATCTCTATAAACAATACGAAAGGTAAGAGAAAAAACAAAAAAATAAAAAAAGCAAAAGGCAAATAAAAATCAAATTAAAAAGCTGTCGCATTCTAAATGACTTATGCCTTGTAGAATAAGTCAAAGGCTGTTAAAGCACCCTTTATGTCCTTAGCGCATGGTGTCCCGGTCATCTAAGGTAGGCAGGCCTGGTTGCCAACTCGTCATTCCGGTGGTGAGACCCCTGAGTTGACAAGTCGGCCTGTAGAGGACGTGTATCTTACTTCTTCCTTGTCTTGCATCATGTTTTCCATATATATAGAGAGAGAAAAAATATTTTTTACACCCAGATGTAATTACATCTATCTCTAATATATCACTTAAACGAATTTAAAATACTCCTTTATTATATATATATATATATTCAGTACAAATCACCTCACATCTTTTGTCTCTCGGCGCTTCTAGGGTTTGCCATCTGCCGCCTCACCCACTACAGTTCAGTTTTGGAGGCCCGAACATGTCATTGCCAACTTTCTTTACCTCAGCGTTCCAGTAGATATGTTGCAATCATGGTAGTAGGAGTCATGTCTTTGTAAGCTGATATCCACGTCAAAATCACATAATGACAGAAAGCAAAGAAAGTCCTAAACGGCTCCTCTAGCTGGACTAGGAAATGAAAAGGACCTATCAAGAGGAGGACTAAATCTCCACTGCATTTTCACATATGCACTAAAACAGTGTCACTGGTCACAGAGCAAGAGTATCACACTATCACTCTGTCATGAACCAACTTGGCCTCAGGGGAAAAAGAAGTAGGCCATCCACAGTAATGTGTGTGAAGTGGGTTATGCGCATGTAACATCCCAAAATTTTTTTTCCTTTATTAAAGTGTTTTATGGATTAAATGAATTTCCTGGATTTTATTCCAAAGCCCTGAATTGAGAAAATTAAAAATTTTATTTTATAAAGGCCAAAATAAATTTACTACATTTCATGAAAGTCAAAAATAAATGTATTTCATTTTCCCGAGTCAAATCTGTAATTATATTAATTTTCAGGAATTTACAAAGAATTAAAACTACCCTTTTTAAAGCTAATTTGTATTTTCGTAAAAATCATTTATCAAAAGGGGTTGAAATTATTTTTATTAAGTCTCAAATAGTCCCAGAAGGTTCTCTGAATTTTTTTGGATTTTTTAAAATTTATTTGGTATCTTTCCTGAAAAATCAAAAGAAAATAAAAACCCCAAAACCCTCCAGGTAGACACTTGTCGCCCATCGAGCCAATCACCGCACCGTGTTCTATCCGAGCCGTCCGATCCACTTACCCCTTCACCCGCCTCCCCTCTCTCCGCGTGTGGCGTGTGTCGCACATCGGACCGTCCATCCCCGCCGTCGATCCCACCGCGCGCGTTCACTTACAGCCGCTGCTCCTCTCTTCCCTCCGATCGTGCGTGACTCAATCCCGACCATCGCTGTTGCCGTACTAGATCGCGGCCGCCCCTCCGCCAATACGGCTCGGCAGATCTAACCCCGTTCTTTGGATTGCATCTCAACCGACCGTCATCACTTACCCCTTCGCCAGCGGTTAGCGGCCCCGATCTCCTCCCCTTGCCACCCGTCGAAGATCCGACCATCGCCTCGCCTCCTTCCTTTTCTTCTCTCTTGTTGACCGGTGGGCCCCACCTGTCGGATCCGTCTTCCCCGCCCCCTTTCCTTTATTCCTCGCGTGATCGCCGCCGCTGCCACCGCCATTAAACAGAAAACCGAAGCTTTAAAAGCTTCGGTTTCATGGCCAATTATTCTCCCGCACCACTGCAAAATCCAATTGACACATCCCCGCGTCCGTTGCTGGCATTATTTCCCCCATTTGCGCCCTCCTTCACCGTCGCATTGAGTTCCCGGTCGTTTCCGAAATCGGCGGGTTGTGCGCGGCAGTTATCACCCCTCCCCGAGCACCCTCTACTCACACCGCCTCCCCCACACCCCTCAATCGGAGCATCCGAGCACCGAGGCCTCCCCAAGCTCGATTTTCCCTCCGCCGGTTTTAGCTACTCCGGCGAGCGATTGCCACCGCCCCAGGCCTCCCCGCTCCTCGCCGATGACGCCGACGTGTTGCTCGTGCCCCGGCGATCCCCAACGGCCACCTCCCCGAGCACGTGCGCCACCCGAGCACTCCGCCGTCGTGAACCCTTCTCCGACCGCCGCCCCTCTCCGCCGTTCATCCGCTCCGGCCATCCTTGAGCTTCGCGGAAGGTACCCGAGTACTCCCCTCACTCCCCTCGTCATTTTCCGCACCTCGGCCGGCGCCGCCGCTCGCCGAACGCCGGCGACCCTCGGTCCGGCGCCCGCCACCGCCAAGCCGCCACGTCGGTGGCGGCGGCGTGCGTGCGCCACACAGGCGCCACGTGTGCCCTCAGGCAGCCACACCAGCACCACCTCCCCTCCCCGTCACCCGCCTACCACCTCACCCTTCTCTCGGGTCCATGGACTCAGTCCACTAAACCCAGGCCCCACATGTCAGCCTCTGTTTAGTTATTTAATTCCCAAAGTGACGTAATCTTGTATGATAAAACGATTTTCAATATAAAAATAATTCGGCCGAAATCCTATTTACCTTGCTGACGTCATATTTCATATTTTTCCTTAGAAAAATAATTCATGCTGACGTCATAAAATGATTTTTGATTTAAAATTAATCCCAGAAATTGAGTATTTTTCTTTTTAAATGTATTTAAACTTGGGAAGGCTATAACTTTCTCATTTTAACTCCAAATTGACCCGTTCAAATTTCTAAATTTTTATAAAATCATGATCTATCCATTTCTGGCATCCTTTTGAAATTTTGAGTTTATTTGAATTTTGTTTTTGAATTTTTTTTGATTTGGCTCTTTACGTTAGATTTTGACGATTCCGGAGAGTTCGAGTTCGACGATTCTCAACAAGACTTCGATCAAGGCAAGTTACACCTTTGACCATGTTGAACCTAATATTTCAAATTTATTTATGTTGATTTACTGTATATGCATGCGTACTTCTATTCGAATTTAATTTAAATTCAGTTTAAACTTTAGTTATGCCCATAACCCTTTGATTATAGCCCATTTGAATCCCGAATTCATTTGCCTTGTCACCCTAGCTGAAAACTAGTTAGTACCATAGTATTGACTAGATATTTATAGAATTGCTTAGCCTGGCTTAGTGTAATTTTAGGTGGGATCAATTCTTTGACATGAAATGACAGTTCCTTTTTAAAACTTGACTTCGGTGAGTCAAAGATGGTTTACAAAAATGGTTTAAAAATGAAAATGAAAACTTATGATTTGGATTTAGGCTATTGGTTAGGTGATGGGGTGCCGGCATGCCTCGTGTTTGGTGACACCTAGTTGATTGTCGTGCATATGGGTGTGTGGTTAGGCCTAAATCAACTTAAGGACCGTTTCTGTGAATCATTTTACGAAGTCACTTTGTACTACCACAAGTCCAGTATGAGACGGACCTGGCTAAGTAAATTGTGAAGTTCCAAATATAGTTTCGCTATAGGTTGAATGTGAGCGTGGCGTAGGCCGCGAGAAATCTCACATGGCACCAGAGGAGGCTCCAACTCGTGGATTCGAGTTGTGGTGAAACCTTAGTGGCAGCGTGATTATTTTGGCTATGGATCATCGGAACAGCCTTGTTATGAACTCTCCGCCGCACACCTAAGGCAGTGTGTTTATCGCGTGGCTCCAGTGAGAGGGAATGTCTTGTGGGTAAAGTTCTACACCTCTGCAGAGTTAAAGTCTATCCTGGATAGCCGTGTTCACGGTCATGAACATGCTGAATAGAGTTTTCACAGATTAGACTTGAATTTTATAAAACTTGGTTTTTCGATCAAACAACAGTGGTTTTGGCAATGGTCCGGGTGGGATGCCCGTGGTTAGGTTAGTGTAGGTCGGAGCCTACACTAACAATAATACTTTGGTTAAAATATTGTTTCATATGATATATTAAAAACTCAGCTTTTGCACTTATGTTACTGTATTTAAATTCAAGTACTGCTTTTCCACAAATTACCTTAATTAGACCTTCCTTTGTTATCCCTATGCATGCATTCACCCTGTTAAAACTCCTGGTGTAACTTACGTAAGTACTTTATGTGCTTACCTTGGGAGTACTTTATGTGCTCACCTTGCTAAATCTGTTGCCAGACTTCGACGGCGACTACGACGGTGAGGACTACTTTAGCGAGTAGGATGCGTCTTACAGTCATTCGCCCGTGGGAGGCTGGATGGGCTGATCTGCCACCTTTACTATTTTCCGTTGCTTTCATTTTCTGTTGGCCTTGTGCCATGTTATTGTAAGACTTGACCATAAGGCCGTACTTTCGTTTAATAATATTATGTGGTGATTTTTTTCATGATATACATTATTGTAACCCTATGTGCACTAGCTTTTCCTGGGATAGTGCGATTTACACAGAGGGACTTAGAGTTGTTGTTCCGGGTCCCGACAGAAATGGTATCAGAGCAACAATGACCCTAAGACATGACCTTAGCTAGAGACCAACCTTAAGGATATATCTTGATAAGAAAAACCTCTTTTAAAAATCATTTCTCCCTTTGCTCAGTCTCCTACCAAAACTGGTTACTAACTTCCTCTCCTCTTCAAAATTATGGATGGAGCAACCTACCCGCGTCTCCCATGGAACTCTGGCCGGACTCTTCGCTGATGACCTGTACCAACTCATGTGGGAGCTGAAATTCCGTCCCTACCCTCTCTACCAAGGATACCTAGGCCTGTACAGAAGCGAGGAGCGCTGGAGGGTGGAAGTAAAAATCTTCAATAATTATGTAGCCGACGCGGTCGTCCACATCTTCGATGCCCCCCTACCTCGAGCTACCTTCTTCGACGGTGTGCAAGATGTAGCCGGAGCCATTCGCGATTGAGAACATCTACGCCGGGACACGCAGCGCCGGATTCCGCTACTTCCCCATGAAGACTCCTCTTGGTGCTGCTAGCGACTTCTCATCCACGGAGTATGAGAGCAACCCCCGTCTCATACGACAGGTGGAATTCACTAAATCTATGGATCACATGTACCAGACCACTCTGGACGAGCTACACACCGCGACTCAGAAGCTCCGTGCAGTAGAAGAAGAATTGGCCAATTACCGCGCCAACGATGAGGACTCCGCTACCTCAGAGCCACCCCCGAAGAAGTTCAAGCGTAGCGCTAGTGTTTAGGGAGCCCCAAGACCTAAAACGCTATCTGCGAGCTGTAGCCCCTTGTAAACAGCCGCCAGACTATTATAATAAAATAAAAGAAGTTTTATTTGGCTCTTATTTGCGTTTTTCCTTGCTTTTGTGTGTTCGGTTGGGGGGATTGTTACAAGAACCTCTCCTTTTAGTTCTCTCTCTCCTCTAAATCTGGAAGCTTCGGCAGATGGTGAACACGAGGAGGAACCCGACAATGCCAACCCGGAGCTCAAGGGAGCCGTCACCCCATTCCCCACCTCCGCTGGCGGTAGGACCAGTTGGGCTCGGTTGATGGCTAACCGAATCGATTGATCGGTTGTTAGCGGACCATCAACAACCCCGCTCCTCATCAACCTGCCCAAGCACCTCCCAATCGGCTTTCAGAATTCCTGAGGATCAAGCCACCGATTTTTTGCCGGCAGTGCCGAACCCATGGACGCCGACGACTGGCTCAGGTCGATTGGCAAGAAGCTGGATATTTTGCAGTGCACCGATCTGGAGAGAGTCCTGTTCGCTTCCCATCAGCTAAATGGACCTGCGTCTCAATGGTGGGACACCTTCACGGCCTCGCATGCCAACCCCCAGACTGTGACATGGAAAGGATAGAACAAAACTCAAAAGATACATGTCTGACGACTCAACTCACAAGATTGACAAAATAAGCACGGGCCCAAGTATCAGGATTTCCCACAATACAGACATACATAAAGCTATGAATAGTATCAGGATTGTGAGTAGTATCAGGATTGTGGATACATTGTGAACAATGTATTCTCGGTCTTGCTATATGAGCAACTAAACTGCTGCTAGCATGATATACGGATCCATTGCATCGTCACGAATCCACATGCTTGAAAAAGGGCCTACAAATGTTCCGACAAAAAATGTTTTAGAAGAATCTTGAAATTTGGACAAGAAATCAACTCGTCAGTTGTCAGAGATAACAAGTGGATTCAGTTAAAACTGAAGCATACAACTGAAGCATCAATATTCAGTTAAAACATTCAGCATCAATATTCAGTTAAAACATTCAGTACAACCTGAAACACTTGGTGCATTAAGAGAAACTACATCTACAAAAATGACACCCATATTGTCAGAAGAACTGAATATTCATCTACAAACGTTATCCAGTATATATTGACAAACAAGATGCATTAAGAGAAACTACATCTACAAAAATGACACCCATAAAGTCAGAAGAATACGAGGGCATATTAGTCTATTTAAACAAACTAAACATCACCCCAGTATTCAATGCAAAATTAATTGCATTTACAAGCAGAAGCAAAAAGACCCAACCTGCCACAATTGTACCAATGCACTTATTTTATTTTGTGTCTGATATACTAAAACTCATATGCCACAACATAAATCTTTTCCCAAAATTGACTATTTAGTAGAAATCTGAATATTGATTAATTCTAAATAACTTCACTAGTAGCTAGTGTTCAGGAGAAAATTAACATGCATCGCTCATGAATCAATGGCCAAATCTATAAACTAATGCCTATCTAGAAAAGAAATGTAAATGGATCAGATTATAAAGTAGGAAAACCCACCAAAGCAAGCATTCTACAATTATCATGATTAAGCAATATGCAATCATATCAAAAAGACCACAAGTTCAAGAATTCATAAATCAAATCACATAGAAAGAAAGAGGAGCACTTGATTACTTGCTTGGCATCAGCCATCGGGTCGGGCGGGCGGCGATCTTTGAAGAAGCGATGTCTGAGGGGATGGGAGGGGGCAGCGAGGAGCCCGGGTGGCACCAGGGGGGGTATGGTGGAGGGTGGTGGAGGAGGTGGCGGATGGCAAGTCTAGTAGGGGAGGCGCAAGGGTCGAAACTTGGCGGTGGCCCTGTGCTGGTGTGGGTGAGGTAGTACATGGGAAACCCTAGAAGCGTCGGGAGACTAAGGCGGCTAGGAGACAAAAGACGAGAGGTGATTTCACAAAGGGGAGAAGGTGCACGGGGGGTTTTGTGAAAAAACGCATAAGTGAATTAGCGGCTTCCACCCGCATGAATTCAAGCCATAGAAGTTAGATCCAATGGCCCTGGTTTGTGTTTGTATGTTACTACTGAATATCTCATTTTGCACTGGATATGCTCCCATATATATATCGCCTAATAAAATCATTATTAGTAATATTTATGTTGGCATAGAATGTTTCTAAACACATTTAACTCTAGTTTTCTTAGACATTTTATGATATGGAAACGTCAATTTGTCACTAAGGAGTGTTTGTAAGCCCATAGAAACACTTGGTTTTTTGAAATAGCTTCTCTATTTCTCTTGTTTCTGTCTCGCTTGGAAGATAAGGTAGGGCGTTACGGGTGGATTATGTAGCTCACTTCTCTCGCTTTCATCTTCTGCACCCATCTCTCTCTTACTTTCTACGCCACTCGTTTTCTCCTTCTAAAAGTCAGTTCTTTCAATCACTATTATTTATTTTAAGCCAAAAATAATCAACTATAGCTAAAAGTCATCGGTCATGACCAATAGGAACACCCGTTGGGATAAAATTATTCACTTTTGCCAGTGTACAGAAGCCTCTTTCCTCTCAAATCTTGGCTCATTTCCTATTATCCCAATCAAGCGCATGGAAAAATACCTCATTTTTCCAGCCCACATTCATGAATCGAAAGCCATCTTGGCTTTTCTTTACATGCAAGGGACAATATGGGACCCACAAGCACAAGCACTAGTGGATTTGATGATTTTTATGGAGATAATTTGTTTCATGCAATTACAAAGAATAGCGTGTCGAAAAATACCACCGTAAATAAGGTAGACTAAGAAATACCATTGCCAATACGAAAACTCTAAAAAATGCTATCGCTGTCATGTTTTCATCCAAAACAATCATTAGAGCCCTTTTTGGAGAGAGAAAATTTAATAAATACCAACATTCCCCTATGTTGTTTGATGAGGACATCTCGATTGGACCGATTATGTGAGCACGAGACAATAAGATTAAACAACAGGTGAATTCACTCCTAGTTAAATTTAGTGCTAATTTATATGAGAACTGGTTACTGTCTAATGCTAGTGTTCTAATTGTTCTTAGGTCTGTGCGGAAGGATAGTGTGCCAAGGAGTAATGGAACAAAACGAGCCACGCCTATGACCATGCCTACAACCACCCTTCGACTATGTGTACGACCACTCCTTCGACCATGCCTGCGACTACTCCTTCGACCACGTTTACGACCACATCTACGACCACTCGAAGCCTCGTTGGCCATTCGGACCGTCCGAAACCCCCGCTGATGATCAAGCTGTTTGAAGACAATCAGACCGTCTGAAGGCTCAGTGGATGTTCGGACTGTCCAAAGGGCTCAACTGATGATCAGACCACCTGAAGGCTCAGTGAACGTTCAGACCATCTGAAGCGTTGTGTCGATTGGACTGTCCAAAGCCTTCAAGAGCCGATCGAATAGTCCAAAATTCTTAGTGATGTTAGGACTGGTCGAATAAGATTTCCAAGCAGGACAAGCTACAACTCATGTGATGGGATACAATTAACGTGATTATAGGATGGAACCAATGGCAACACAACAGAGTCTTTTGGTATTAAGATAGCTAATAGGAAAGTATTGTTTTCTTGTCTTCAAAGATTTATCAGAGTCTATTTTCAAGTTGCGATAGGATAGTTTTTATATATCATAAGTCAATTTGGGACTAGTACTATTTAAAGGGGTGTAAGTTGTATTCTTTAGAGGAACCACAAATAAACAATTTTGAGAATTATACACTTGTTTCCTAGGTTAGCCAAAGTGCACCTTGAGGGAATCGAGAGTTTCTCTTCACCGTTGTTCTTGTGATTAGGAGGTTTTGCTTGAGAATCACGTCTACTTTTGTGTGGTCGGGTAGATGGGATCACAAGTGTATGGTTGGGTGAATTCCTTTGTCGTAGGTTGTTGTTCTAATAGTGGTTGGCACTATCGATTCGTCAGGTTGTATAGATCCAAGTTATCATTAATGATCCTACGTCATGAAGATCGGACATCCCTTGTATCATCTTGATCATTAATGATCCTACGTCATGTGATCGGACATGGTAGGATCAATTTACCCGTATTTAGATTTATTTTTCCTGTCCTGCACACAAAAAGCCAAAAAAAATTCAAACCCTAGTTTTTGCATCTGTTATTCTCATGAGTTTTGTTACGTTTTGATCCATTAGAATTTTTGTTTAAGTGCTAATCGTCGTGTTACTTTGTGTTACTTAATCTTTGTCATATTACACCCTTGAAAATCTACTAGTTCATCCTTCAGTTAGTTTAAAAAAAAGATATAATTAACCTTTGAGTTCTTGTTCTTGTTGCCACACCAGATTTATTATGCACATTGGAACATCATAGCCAAACACATAGCCTATCTCAAATTTCTTGTGTTGTTACAGCCAAGTGAAATCCTAGCCACCGCCTAACTTGTGCATAAGCCACAACACTGTTTGGAGGTCGATCGGACCGTCCGAAGCCCTTGTTGGCCGATCAGACCACTCGGAGCCTCGCTAAACGTTTGAACTATCTAAAGGACTCAGCAGATCAAGTCGTCCAAACACGATCGAATGATTGAACTCAGTGAATGTTCGGACCGTTCGAAGAACTTAGTAGATCAGACCGTCCAAACATGATCAGATCGTTCGAAATCTGCTGGAGACTTTTCCGGTGATTGTGCAACGTCTGTTTAAGATTTTCACTTAAATCCTTTGAACACTTGAGACTAGCTATTGACATTACATTAAGGGCTACTCATGAAATATTTAGCACATCTAAAATTTTTGGGTTTTGTGTAAACCAAAGGGGGAAGCATCATCTTGTTTTGGCTGTTGAATCAAGAAAGAAAAGGAAACTGATCTAAAAGAAAGAGTCTCGGCTAAAATAAAAAAAGAGAGAGAAGAGAAAAGAGACATTGGCCGAAATTTGATATAGGATAACCCTAGTTCTTAAATTTCAGATTGTATAATTAACTTCTTTGAGCAATCTTGTGCCCTTATATTTAAAGTATTGTAATTGGCTAGCCTCTCTCCTAGTATTTGGTGCAAAATAAGCTAATTAATCATTAATTTTAGTTTACTTCCATTTAGTTCATTCTTTTGTTTGCTCTAAGTCACATTGATATTTACGTGTGCGTTCATACACTTACATAAACCTTTTGGATCAGCACTTAGGCAAAGTATTCTTGTTCGGATTATTACTTAATTTTATAATATCCAAAGTTTTAGATTGCATAGGTAAATATTTTTCCATCCAAGCTCCACAAATAAGCCATTGTTTAATAGTGCTTGAGCAATTGAATTCGCTTAATCTATCACCTTGTGTCGTCTACCATCACCCAAGTGCGTGCAGCTCTTCAATTCGATCAAGGACGCATAAGGACTTTGGTTAGTAAGAAAAGGTGAGGTTAAGTGAATTCCAAAATATAAATTTTCACATCCACATACAAAACTTTTCTTGTTGTTTGCATTAACCATGGCAGGAAAAAAGGAAAACAAGCATATGTTACATACGATGATCTTAAGAAGTTCACAAATGATTTCAACACTCAGTTGAATGACAATATGAGCGTCTTAAGGAGGGAGATACTAGAGGAGCTTCACAAAGGGCGGATCCCAGTTGGCGTACACGAAGGAGACAATGAACTTAACGAGACTGATGAGGAGTGGGTTGCACGACTCGCTAGAGAAGCTCAAGCCATTCGAGCCGCTGCCAATGCGGTTCGACCACCCTTGCCTAGGCATGTGGGAGGTGTTTTCGACACTGACCATGTCCAAGGAAGAGGCCGTGGCCATGGCCGTGGGCGCGGTGGTGCTGCCCACAATGAGGACTTCGGCAACAACTTTTGGCTATACCGCAATGACAATTATCAACACCATGGCCGTCATCATGATGACCCACACATAGAGGAGAAATTTGAGAAACTCAATTTCACCATTTCCAAATTTGAAGGCGCTTTCGATCCAGATGCATATCTCACATGGGAGCTCAAGGTAGATAAGATTTTTTCGATGCACAACTATTCAGATGAAAAGAAGCTACACATGGCATCACTTGAGTTTGATGGATATGCTTTGATTTGGTGGGAGTAAGTATTGAACCAAAGAGAAGATAATGGAGAACTTCAAATTGCATCATGGGCTGAAATAAAGCAAGAGCTGAGAGCACGTTTTGTTCCTAACATCTATAAACATGATCTTTTTGATAAACTGCAGAATTTGAGACAAAGGGGTCGTTCGGTGGAGGAATACTACAAGGATATCGAACAAGCTATGATTATTGCAAGTGTGCATGAAGATGAAGAGCAAACACTTGCACGTTTTCTATTTGGCCTAAATAAAACATTAAACACATAATGTAATATCAACCCTACAACACTGTTGTTGACTTGATACATCAAGCGGCAAAGGCAGAGAAACAGTTACTAGAAGACGTAAATCCAGCACCAAGGACAACATCTTTCAACCTGAAAGCTCCATCATCATCCATTAATGCCACCAAAGCACGATTCAATTTGGGATAAGGTACATTTTTAGCTAGTAATAATTCAAAAGCTAATGCTCATTCATCCTCAATTGCAAAATTAACACCTACATCAAGTGAGAAAAAGGCTACCCCATTCTCTACATCTTCAATTGGTGCCATGACAAATAGTCGAGAAATTCAATGTTTCAAGTGTTTGAGGGCGTGGTCACATTTCTAGGGAGTATCCCAACAAATGAGTTATGCTTGTGACGGAAGATGGAGAGTATGAATCTAAAAGTGAAGATGAGATTGAGCTCAGTCATGAGAAGAAGAGATATAAGGATGCATCAAATAACAATGAAGCGGCTGATGTTTTGAGTTATGAAATGGGAGAAGCACTAGTAGTCACAAAAAATGTGAGCATACTGGCACAATAAGAAGATGCTTATCTGCAGCAATTTAACTTGTTTCAAATACAAGCCAAGGTAAACAATAAGGTAATCAAATTTATTATTGATGATGGTATTTATCATAACTTGGCTAGTGTTAAATTGTGTGAGAAGCTTGGATAAAAAATGTTGAAACATCCACGTCCATATTATGTGCAATGGTTTAGCGAATGTGAGGATGTGAAGGTTCAGTTTGTGGTGCACATAACGTTCAAGATTGGTGATTATGAGGACACTATTGAGTATGATGTGGTGCCTATAACAGTGTGCTATTTGCTGTTGGGAAGGCCATAGTAATATAATAGAAGTGTGCAACATGATGACCATTCCAATAGATATGTTTTTAGGTGGAAAGGAAAGAAAAAAGAGCTTAATCCTATGACTCCTAGTAAAATACATGCTGAATCTCAGAAAAAAAAGATTGCTAAAAACGAGAGGAAAAAGAAAGGGGAGATTTCCACACATCGGTGAGTGAGAGTCACAAGCAAGACAAGAGAGGAAAAAGTAAGAGTGCGGGAGGGATAGTTATGTTAGCCACAAAATCAGACTTGAGAGATGTGAGCAAACACCCATCAAAGAGACATTTTGTTCTTGTGTATAAAGATATAACTATTTTGCTTTCCACTAACAACTTAACCTCTCTTCCTACTGTATTTCCTCTCTTTTGCAGGCATTTGATGATGTGTTTCCAGAAGAGATACCAGCGGAACTTCCATCATTGCATAGAATAGAGTATCAAATTGACCTAGTTCCCAGAGCATCACTTCCCAACCATCCATCATACTGCACCAATTCGGAGGAAACCAAAGAAATTCAACGCCAAGTGCAAGAGCTACTTGAGAAAAGATATGTACGCAAAAGCTGTAGTCCTTACGATGTTCATGTAATTCTTGTTCTTAAGAAAGATGGTACAAAGGGAATATGTGTTGATTGTCAAGCCATTTACAATATAACGTTAGATATCATCATCCTATTCCTAGATTAAATGATATGCTAGATGAACTTGGTGGTGCTGTTATATTCACAAAAATTGATTTAAGAAGTGGTTACCATCAGATTAGAATGAAACTTGGTGATAAGTGAAAGACTGCTTTTAAAACAAAATTTAGACTATATGAGTGGTTAGTAATGCTTTTTAGTTTAACTAATGCACTGAGTACATTCATATGATTGATGAATCATGTTTTAAGAGCATTCATTAGTCAATTTGTTGTGGTAATCATATTAGACAAATGCTAGAAGTGCTTAGAAGTGAGAAATTGTATGCTAATATTGACAAATGCACTTTTTGTACCAATAAAGTTGTGTTCTTAGGCTATATCATTTCTGAATAGAGCATTGAAGTAGATGAATCTAAAACTGAAGCAATTAAAAATTGGTCTACACTTGTGAATGTTAGTCAAATCAGAAGCTTTCATGGTCTTGCTAGCTTTTATCAATATTTTGTTAAAGATTTTAGCACCATTGCTGCCCCCATTAAATGTGTTAACTAAGAAAGGTGCTTTGTTTGAATGGGGTACATCACAAGAAAAAGCTTTTCAAGGACTGAAGAAACAACTAATTTAAGCACCATTGCTTGTTTTGCCTCATTTCACCAAGACTTTTGAAATTGAATATGATGCTAGTGGAATATGTATTGGTGATGTTTTAATGCAAGAAGGAAAACCTGTAGCATATTTTAGTGAGAAACAAGGAGGTGCCCAATTGAACTATCTTGTGTGTGATAAAGAATTGTATGCTTTGGTGCGTATACTTGAAACTTGGTAACAATTTTTTTGGCCTAAAAAATTTGTTATTCACTCTGATCATGAAGCTTTGAAGTACTTAAAGAGCCAAGCTAAACTGAACCACATACATGCTAAATGGGTAGAATTCATTGAATCCCATATATTGTTAAGTATAAGAAAGAAAAAGAGAATGTGGTAGCTGATGCTTTATCTAGAAAGAATGTGCTTTTAACCCAATTTGAAGTAAAGCTACCCTGATCAAAGAGTTTGAAAGATCTATATGCTTCTGACCATGAATTGTCAGGACCATAATCTAAATACAAAGATGGAAAGAGGATGGGATAAGTTCTATGTTCATGATGGGTTCTTATTTCGTGCTAACAAAGTATGCGTTCCAAATTCATCCGTGCATTTGTTTTTATTGTAGGAATCGCATGCAGGTGAATTAGTGAGATACTTTGGGAGAGAGAAGATATTTCTAATGTTGAGCGATCACTTTTATTAGCCTAAAATGAGGCGTGATGTTGAAAGGTTCGTACAATGATGTGTGACATGCTACAAAGCAAAATTTAAACTTAATCCACATGGCTTATATACTCCACTTCCTGTTCCTAATGCACCTTAGGAGGATATAAGTATGGATTTTATTTTAGGATTGTTTAGGATTAAGAGGGGGAGAGATTCAGTTTTTGTAGTTGTGGATAGGTTCTCTAAAATGGCATATTTTATTTCTTGTCATAAAAGTGCTGATGCATCATATGTAGCTGACTTATTTTTCAGAGAAATTGTGAGATTACATAAACATGCTAATATGGAGGCGTTGGAATGTGCTGAATATGTGAAGAAGATTCATGTCAAGACTAAAGAAGAAATCGAAAAGAAGGCACATTACTATACTGAGAAGGCGAACCAGTGAAGAAAGGAGATGTTATTCGAATCGGAAGACTTAGTTTGGGTGCATTTCGCAAAGAATGCTTTCTGGACAAGCGTAAGTCCAAGTTGATGCCTTGTGGAGATGGTTCCTTCAAAGTACTTGACAAGATCAATGACAATGCATATAAAAAAGAGCTTCTGGGTGACGATTATGCTGTGAGTGCTACATTCAATGTTGCTAATTGTCACCATTCTTTGGACCGAAAGAATCAGAGTTGAGGACGACTCCTTTCCAAGAGGGGGAGGATGATGAGTACATCATGATTGGACCAATTACGCGAGCATGAGCCAAAATGATTAAACAACAAGTGAATTTGCTTCTAGTTAAATTTAGTGCTAATTTACATGAGAATTGGTTACAGTCTAATACTAGTGTTCCAATTGTTCTTAGGTCTGTGCGGGAGGATGGTAAGCCAAGGAGTAATAGAACAGAACGAGCCACACCTGTGACCATACCTACGACCACTCCTTCGACTATGTCTATGACCACTCCTTCGACCATGCCTACGACCACTCCTTCGACCATGTTTACGACCATGTCTACGACCACTCGAAGCCTCATTGGCCATTTGGACCGTCCAAAGCTCTCGCTGGTGATCAGGCCATTCGAAGACAATCAGACCGTCCGAAGGCTCGATGGACATTCGGACCATCCAAAGGGCTCGGTTGACGATTGGCCATCCAAAGATGATCAGACTGCCCGAAGGCTTGGTGAACGTTCGGACTGTTCGAATCATTGTGCCAATCAGACTATCCAAAGCCTTCAAGAGCTGATCAGACCGTCCAAAATTCTTGGTGATGTTTGGACTGGTCAAATCAAATTTTGAGTCGAGGCAAGCTACAACGCATGTGATGGGATAAAATCAACGTGATTACAGGACGGAACTAATGGCAACACAACAAAGTCTTTTGGTATTAAGATAGCTAATAGGAAAGTTTTGTTTTCTTGTCTTTAAAGATTTCTCAGAGTCCATTTTTGAATTGCGATAGGATAGTTTTTATATCTCATAAGTCGGTTTGGGACTAGTACTATTTAAAAGGGCATGAGTTGTATACTTTGGAGGAACCACGAATAAAAAATTTTAAGAATTATACTCTTGTTTCATAGGTTAGCCAAAGCACACTTTGAGGAAATTGGGAGTTTCTCTTCACTGTTGTTCTTGTGAATCCAGATGAGCCATTCTTTCCTCATCCTTATTGTTGAGAGCCTTGCCGATAGCTATTGCGTCACCTTGCCTCACCGTCGAGCAAGCCGGCACATGCCGACCCGCTATGTTATGCAGTCCCACCCCTTGTCGTCCATGTCACCACATGCGCCCCCACCTCCAAAGGCTTTCTGTGCTAGCGCCCATGACAAAACATCATCATAGCCCCCTCATTGTCAAGATCCACCACCGTGCCATGGCCAAGTCTTAGCCACACCATCACCCATGCTGACCCCCTATTCCATGCTGTCCTGCACCCTACCAAGCGTGTCACCAAAATTTCCTCCATCCCATGAAGCCCTCTACATTAATGCCCAAGCCAGACCACTACCTAAGCTCGCTGTCCTTGAGCCTTTTGCGTTGGCCATGTCCGCCACCATCGTTAGCTATCCTCATAGCACCCAAGCCAATACAACACCACTAGAAACTTCCCCACACCCTCATGGTGCTCTTGCACATGCTATCCAAGCCAGAGGACCGCTGCACCCTCACGGTGCTCTTGCGCACGCTATCTAGGCCGGAGGACCGTCGGTGCCACTCTCGATCCTGCTCTCCAGTGATCTAACTTAAAATCTATTCATGTCACTTCCTATTCCATCTCATACTCCTACATATCCTAGAATTAGTTTTAGTTTTGTCCTCTGAATTGGTTGGAATTGAATTTATTCTTCTCCATCTCCAGTCATTTTCACCTTCTTTGTTCATTGCCTAAAGCGAGTCTCCGACCAATTCCTTCACACACCAGCCTCTTCCCCTCTTACCTCTTCATTTTGATGTGCTCAGTTTGAAATGTCACCGACCATGGCACTGCTACCATGCTTGCCCGCCAAAACCTGCCACCGCCTAGCCCCACTAGTGCAACTCCGGCTACCCTTTCGCCAATTCGTCACCATCACTAGCCTTTCCTTGTCCTCCAATATGTAACTTGAACAATTAATTTTTATGTTAATTTTGCCAAAAAAAATTATAAAACTCATGAGTAAATTTATGTTAATATCACCAAAAAAATTATAAAACTCACGAGCAAATTACACTTTTGCCCTAAGTATTTCTAGCTAAGTTAAAACAAAACTCACGTTTGCCAAATAAATTTTGTGTAACCTCAAGTTTCCCTATAGTCTATAGAGAGATATATCTATTGAGAACTATCATTTAGGTGAAAACTGAAAAATATTTTTGTTTTTGAGAGGTTTCTTTGCGGAATGGTGGCGAGGTGAGGTCAATGCCTGATAGGGACGACAAGAATGTCTATCTGTCTCTGCAAACACAGCACTATGGCATCGTTGAAGCACATGACAGCATAATTTGTTAGCCACATATGGCTTGGTCCGTCTGTAATATTCTGGTTTAATCTCACAAATTTCATGTTCTCAGGGGAACAATTGCAAATTTACTTTCCAAAATTTTTTATCTAACTTATGGGCCCTAATTAAACAGCAAGACTAAAACCAAAACTAAAGAGGAACTCTTGTGCTGAGTACTTAAGCCGTAGCCCAAAAAATAGGTCATTTACCTCTCGAGAACTAAAGCCTGCAGCATGCTATGGTATGAGGCAGTGACAAGATTAGCATCCTCATGTTGTCTCTCCTCCAGGTATACGATGTATAACTGCAATGAACTTGTACATTCCTCAGTTAACATCTAAGCACATGACATGAGAAATTAAGCAGTGCATAAACTATGTAAAATCCTTGAATTAGGACCCATGTTCATGATCTGAATGTAATGTGAGTAAAGTGCAATGAGTTCTTACCTTTTTCGCTTCCTCCTGTGCTTCAGACAAAATGAAATTGAGACCATGCAAAGTGAAAAGCACAGCAAAGAGAATGCATACAATTGGAGTACTTTGAAAGGCATACAATTGGAGTACTTTGAAAGAAACCCATGTATTAATCTATTTCTGTTGCTACTGTTGTGGTAAGTTTGATTCCACCAGCAGGCATAACCCCTTTTATATGTACTTGATCATCATGTGGTAACGACTAGTAATCAGTTGTACAATTTTGAACAAATTCTAAAGTATCATTTCCATGCATGGCTAGAGAATAGCAACGCCAAAATTTCTAGGTCAACCATTGTTGGACCCTGATTTCGCCAATCCACAATCCTCTATGAATACTACCACATTATTTCCTGGATCAGTAGATAGTGCTCACATGATACATCACTAAATCGTTCATATGGGGCATAAACCATACCATACCATAATATTACAACATTAGAGTTAAATAGACTACATCAGGTCAAGTTTACAATAAAACCGACTAGACCAAATGATATATTACATAAAATGCAAAAGCATAGTGGAAGCAAAGGGGAAGGCACATACTGCCACAGGCAACCAACTGAAAAAAGTTATATACGACTGATATTAACCAAGGACCTAGAGAATATTGGTGCATGCAAACACCACCCTAGCTAGATTGAAGCTGACCTCATCTACCTGATACTAAGCTAAGCTCTACCGCTTCAATACCATCAACTTCTTGATCATCGTAGTATGTGTACTGCCCTTGATCCATAGCTTTTTTGAGGATTTTGTGAGCGAGTGTGAGCACAGGCAACAGTGCTCTACAAGCCAACACACAGAATGCAATATTTGTACATGCAAGGTTTAACAAGGAGGGTTTGGATTCTTTTATTTGTTAAAGCCA
This sequence comes from Melocanna baccifera, assembly GCA_036346265.1. Lineage (NCBI taxonomy): Eukaryota > Viridiplantae > Streptophyta > Magnoliopsida > Poales > Poaceae > Melocanna > Melocanna baccifera. The sequence continues at coordinate 6,083 of JAYEVJ010000142.1, read as the reverse complement.
ATATTTTAAAGATAAGAATAATTAGACATTCCTAAGACTTAGCATTTTAACTAGAATATATTTTTGTAAAGTATGTGAAAGATTTCGATATTAATAGTAGTACAAATTCCATCCACTGTTACATGACTGCCTGTACCATATGCTAGATTTTTAGTATTACATCTGCTTATTATTATCACTGGGACCGATGCCCAGGGCAACACAATTCAAGATTTTAATTGCCCAACACTTTTCATTCCACCTACAAAGTTCTTCGAAATAGACACTAACTCGACTAAGTTTTCATGCTCACCCATGATCGTGGGCACGACTATTTGAACAGTTTACACTCTGTAGAGATTGTACACTTTATCCAGAAGAGACCACTCACATATTATATTCCACATGCTTCCTTAGACATACGGATCAACAAGGTCACCATAAAGGCTTTACAATGCATCTCCCCAGTGAGGCTACACCTGCTAAGGTTTTTAGAGCTATGGGGTACAACAGTCCCGCCAGAAGCCTCCTTTTGTGCCATCATGTCAAAGGCCTTCCCTTCTATATGTGTTCACACCTATGACGCACCCCACACTAGGCTGATACTAATTAGTTGATCAGATCATACCCATTATAGACTTGTGATTGTAATATTTTACATTATGAGGTCATCACAAGATTCAGTCATTAATGTTATCTGAGCGATTCTACCACACTCCAACACTCTTGTGCATCCATTGCACCAGCTCTTCTTACCATCCGCCTAGATTTTTAAGCAAATTGGGAATTTTGGGAGCATAAAATAACAGATTTCAGCATACCAGTCACTTCCCACAAGTAACTGTTCAAACCAAGTTTACATGTATGAAATGATGCTAGGGCAAATTAATACCCCCGAGTATCTAAGCTAGACTAAATATGGTGCTTTAAGTAGGGACTTATTACTAGTAGTTTAGTCATTAATCCTAGTGTGATAAGGGGTTAAGTCCAAATACAAGGAGTGGGTTATTCAATCATACATAAGGAGTTAACTATGATCTAATGCGAATATAAATTGCATAATAAAATTAAAGCATGCATTTTAATAATTTCAATTGAAATACTTTGCATCAAAATGTTGGAGCAAAATGATCAAAATGATGACTTGCCTAGCTCACAAGTAGGGTGATCTTGGAATTCTTGAGCTTGCTCAAACTGTGGCTCCTCGTCGTTTTTGTACTCTACTTGGATGGCCGCATCAAAAGACATGCACATGAGAGAGCAAAGAAAATAAATAAAAACAAAAATTTAAATGAACTCTAAATTGAACAAAAACAATGCCATTAGATAGACCTTGAATTCAGAAAAATTTAGATAAAATTTTATTAAATTTGGAGCTAAAATGACTGAGAACGAATCATTTGAAGTTCAAAGCATAGTTTAATTTCAGAGAAAAAAGAGTAGGGAGGTTACTCTCACTAACACGAGGGGGCCATGATTTTTATGTAATTTATGACATAGATGGCGCAAATGCGGTTGATCTGAGCTTTGATACATTAGTAAGTGGAAGGAATGGTTGCGGACATGTAGGCATCGGTCCTCAGAGTGGAATGGGAGATGCTGGCACATGGAAGGAATGGATGAGCTCGGGAGTGGAATGACACTCCACCGACACTCCACGCACCGACCGTACGGAAGATAGTATTAATCTGAAGTTTTTATTATGGATTGATCGGTGGTTATCTAAAAGTTTTTATCTTGTTCAACGATGAGTGACTTGGAGGTTGGAGTTGTAAACAAACTGTGATTGAGAATTTGAGATATGGAGATAACTTTCAGTATTCACTTGAGCATGATTGAGTTGACAAAAAACATTTACTTACTGGAGCAACAAGCCAATAAGTAACATATACTAGCAAAATCAAAATAGCTATGGAAGAATAGGTAATATATACCACAAGAACAAGATCTAGATGTGACATTTAGTTTTGCATTTCCATGAGTAAAGTGAACTTGGCAATTGGCATTACCTTATGGATCCATGATACCTTAAACTGTGGTCTTGAGGAGAAAGTTGCTTAATGTACTTGACAATATGTTGAGTATTGTCAAATGTACCATCATGTGCTAATTCAATTTTATTGTCTTGGAAATGCAGGACGTGTGAACATTGGAGATATTAACAATGTGTGGAATCATGGCAGCAAAGTTAGCACCTAAGGCTTCACATGTAAGTACTGCACATGGACGAAGCATGGTGGAGGTGCAACCCGGCTAAGGGAGTATCTGACTAGGATAATAGGTGAAGTGCGAGCTTGTGAACGTGTGCTACGAGAAGTGCGTGATGCAATGAGGAAGACCCGGATTAGTGGGAAGCAAAAGAGAAGAGAAGGAAAAGAGCGTAGCCTTAGATTGGAACATGAGCTTATGGAGAACATGGAGCAAAATGATGTAATTAACGTGCCTAGCAAGGAAAAGGGCGAAATACAATTGGCATTTCAAGATCTTCAGTTTCGGCATGCAGTGGAGAGGAGGGGTGGTACATTCGAACATGGTGCTGGTAGTGGTAGTGGTAGTGGCAGTGGTAGTGGCAGTGGTGTTGGTAGTAGTATTAGTAGTAGACCTAGTGGAAGGATTACCGCCATATTTAGCAAGGCTAGGGCTAGTCGTAGTGGCAGTGGTGGCGGGTCATTTGATTCAGACTTGGTATGTGGCAAAGGACCCAACCAGATAGTTTATGAAGACGGTTCTATTCAAAAGATGACAGAAATCACAGATGATCTTAAAGCAATTTACAAGTATGTAGTTCGTCCTCCTATTGTTATATTCTACCGGATGCAATTACTATTCATGTATCTAAAAGTTTCTACTGAATTTCTGCACCAGAACGGTTTGGGAGATCAAGAAAACTCTAGTTGACATGGCTGTTGATCGCGGATGCTACATTGATCAGAACCAGAGCCTTAATGTCCACATGGAAGCCTGGAGCTCGGTCCCAAGACAAGCTGGTATGTACATACACATATGAAGTTCTGTTACGTCGGTAGTTCAGTGTACTACAGTATGCATTGCTGCATATGTGTGTGCTCGATGTGCATGCAGGGCTGCAGAGGTTTGGCGAGAGCTGCAGGCTGAGGTGGATCAACTACCTGAGGCCGGACCTGAAGAGGAAGCTCGCAGCAGGAGGCCCTCATCGTTGAGCTCCACAGGGTGCTAGGAACTGGTAATCCTTGCCGGGCTGCCCTACATGCAAATCAGCTATACATGCATGGGCGCTATATTAACTTGCTTGAGACAAGGAAAGGAATTACACAAAGGGAAAATTGAGATACCTAAATGGGTGTCGTTGTGCTTTACTACGCTACAGGTGGGCCCAGATCGCCAAGCACCTGCCTGGTAGAACAGACAATGAGGTGAAGAACTTTTGGAACTCCACCATCAAGAAGAAGCTCATACCTCAGGCTGTGGGCAGCCTCCACCCCGGTAACATGCCTTCCCCTGCAGGTAAAACCTGTGCTACATTTTGCACTTCTCTCTGTGAATATGCCACTTCTGAGTTCTGATACCATCTCTTTCCTTTTTGTATATGGCACAAAATTGGAGCCCCCAATAATTTTCCCTTTGGAAAGAACAAATTAATCTGGCACCAAACATGTACTAGGGTTTTATAGGGCGCGGCCGGTGCAACACAACGGCACAGCATGTTCCAGGCCAGGCTAGGGCCAGATTGGGCTAGGCCAAGAGAGAAAAAGCTAGAGAGGGGATGGGCCAAGCCCAAGGTATACTAGGAGTTTGAACTTCTCCTTGAAAATTCAAATTTTGGCTGAAATTTGCTTGAACAAACTGAAATTGAAATTTGGTTTGAAAATTTCTCTTTAAACTAATTACACTTTCCCAAATGGTATGTTACAGCCGTTGAACTTAGCAATCTCTGTTATACCCACATGACATAAGACTTGTTTCGTCCGGTGACTTGTTCGGCTAAGGTTTGTGTTTGCTTGCACACGGTGGCTTCGTATGAGTTACCTTTACCTTGAATACCCTATGCATACTTCTGTTCTTTATTTGGTAACGTAACCTGATTGGATACAATTTTTTCCTTCTTTCTGTTAAAAGCGTGTATGCATGTTTGGTGGTGATCGGAATAGCGATGACTTTTGGATTTTGCTAAAAAAACACTGTAGCTAGCTGAAAAAACACTATATCTGAGTTGGTTTATTGAGTATAATTAAATTTTAAAAAATTTAAAAATAAAAACGGCACACTAATTTAGAGCAGACGATGCAAAGAAACATGAGAAAAAAAAGCAAACAAAAATGGGGGAAAAATTTACTATAGCAGGTACTGTAGCTGCAGTACCTGCTACAGTGCCAAAATCGCCACCGTCCACGCTAGCGATGAATCGCTGAGCGGTAAAAGCGTTGAACAGGCAGCGGGTGTAGTAGCCACGATTTGTCTGAATGGTTAATTTGGTCCCCACATTCGATGAGTAGAGGTTGATTGAGACAAGGCATCCTTAATCTGTTTAGCACATGGGAAAATCAGTGCCAGAAATCTCAAGATTCTACAACATTTTTCGTGTCGATTTCCTCACAGGGAACACAGTACTTATCATTGATTTCACTTCTCAGAAATCTCTGTTTCTCAAGAATCTCATAGCAAATTCAGAACCAATTTAACTGTCCTCTACTTTTAGCACCTTCAGTCCAACAACATAAACGTCGTCTGTGTTTTCTGGTCAAATTTTTCTGAAACGAAAATAGAAAGTTTTTGCGCAGTGGTATTGAAGAGATGGATCGATGTAGGGGAAGTCTTTTTCTTTTCTGAACCGGTGATCCGAGGATTCCATTAAACCGAGGACGCGGCCACAATTGTTGGAACGGTGTTTGGCAAGAGCGTAACTACACCTGTCTCCAGCTCTCCACCATGGCTAGCCATCTCATGGGACACCTAGTTACAGGAGCGAGCTTCCTACTTCCAAGCAGCAAGAAAGCAGTCGTCAGACTCCGCTTGTAGTCGAGTGTCAGACTCCGCTTGTAATGCAGGCCGATGCCACCAATATTGATTTCAATATTGAACGGTGTTTGGCAAGAGCGTAACTACAACATGGCTAGCCATCTCATGGGACACCTAGTTACAGGAGCGAGGTTCCTACTTCCAAGCAGCAAGAAAGCAGTACAAATTTGCCATATCTGAACAGGACTCCGTCTCTTGTGTTCTGTACGTTGGATGATGGTCTTGAGGTTCACAGCATCTGTTTCCATCAGCTGCATAAGTTGGCGCTTGCAGACGAGCGTCAGACTCCGCTTGTAATGCAGGCCGATGCCACCAATATTGATCTTTAAATAGGCCAAGGCAGTTGCAGAAAACCATTTTCTGTGTGAAAGCTGCATAAGTTGGCGCTTGCAGACGAGCGTCAGACTCCGTTTCGCTATATTAGTAGATGATGACATATTCCACTACCTCATGATTAGGAGTCTAAAGAAAACCATTTTATTGAACATGTTTGATAAGTATGATTGTATGAACACAAGAATGAACATCTCACTCAATTTTCCCTGAGAAATAATGCAGTCTTACTAGTACTTCACGGGTTTTTGTTTTGCCTGCTGATATTCTGTGTAAAATTTTGAAACGATTTTCACATGCTTTGCATAACCTTAGTATCTGGAGGTGCTTTTGCACTATATACAAACATTGTTAGGTATGTGATCTCAGGCCAAACGGCCAAGACGAGAAAGAGAGAGGTGGGGAAACCCATATCCCTGAAAATCAGCGCTCTGATCGGGGGTGCCTTCCAAATTTGGTTACGATCCCCATTGCGCAGCGCTATATATAAAGGGGGCTTCCGGCTTCTCACGGTGACAACCTCCCGTCCCGTGAGAACCAAAATTCCCGACATACCCAAAAGACATCCGATCTATTACGCGTTGCAAGCAACGGGAATGCCGTCGCCGCCACTGCTACATGACGCCGCCGGCGACCCTCTGGACGACCTTCACCGACTCTTCCTCACGCCTGCATCACGCAGGCACGAGTCTTCGATCATGGCGTTCATCGGCGACCGTAAGTCTCGATTCCTCTCCACTCTAGATGTTCTAGTGCTAAACTAGCAGATCACGACA
>JAYEVJ010000141.1:0-100000 GCA_036346265.1 Melocanna baccifera | reverse complement strand
CGCGCGCCTGCCCTCGGTCCCTGCGTCGCCCGCGCCGCGTCCGCGATGCCTCGCGCGACGAGCCGGGACACGCGTCGCCCATCCAACCGTCGCCGCTTTGATCGAGCGCCGTCCGATGCGGATCAACGCGCAAATCTTGCCACGTGGAAGACCCGAGCCGTCCGATCTGCGCGCCGGCGGCGCGTGACTGCCGCGTCAGCCCTGCCACCTCAGCCCTCCACATCAGCCCTAAGCCCACGTGGCAGCCATGTGTCATGACACGTCAGCTGCCACGTCAGCCCAAAACCGCCCCTCGGTGCCACGTGGCAGCCACGTCAGCTGCCACGTCAACAGGGTGCCACATGGCAGCACCAGTAGCTGCCACATCAGCACAGGCCGCCGCGTCAGCGCCCCCTCTCTCCCGCGTGCACTATTCGGTGAGCCGAGTTCACCGTGGACTCGGTATTTCGTGGACCGGGTTCACAGCACAGTGCATTTTTTGATTTTTGCTGATTAAATTTAGGTTTAATTTTTCGAGAGCCCGTTCTCCTCCGTCCTAACTCCGATTGACCCCGTTCTTTTTTCTAAATTCATCTAAAATCGAGCTCTAGCTTTTGGTTCTGGTTTTGTAAATTTTGGAGTTCATTTGCTTATTATTTTATGTATTTCTTTGGTTTTGGTCGTTTTCTCTCTCGCTAGATTCGGATTCCGGGGGAGCAGGTTCTGCGCCCGAAGACCAGGAGTACCTCGCTGAGCATAACCAAGGCAAGTCGTGTCCTTTGATCATGCTGAACCCAATTTGCAATTTATTATTTAATTACTTTATTTTAAATTACATTGCATCGCTATTTTTATTCAACCCTTGTACCGGTAGTTATCGTCCCAATTGAATTTCTCCCTCCTTGATAATTTGGAATGCCATTATACCATTGTCACCATAGGTTGGGAAACATACTAGTGATGCTAGATTACTGTCACATGGGTTGGTACGATAGATTGCTTAGCTTTGCTTATAGCTCCGATTGGGTTTGTCATCACATGTGATTTATCAATTTGACTTAATGAGATATGGAACTGTGGTTGGTGCCACGTATATTAAAATTTCTGCCATGACGTTGGTGAGTCATCGGCGGTGGTTAAACAAACTGGTTTTGCACTCGGGCGAGTGATCGTGCAGTAAAGGGGGGAAGTGTTGGTGCACTTCGAGGGATGTGGTAGTCTCGCCCGGGTAATATTAAGGACTTAACTTTGTGCGACATTGATCTGAGCTTTACCGTGCAAACCACATGTCTGGTATAGGATAGACCTGGCTGACTAATTTGGGAGGTTCCAACTTTAATCTTGCCATTGAGATGAACATGGTTGCTGATTTTCATGTGGCGCATGGGGGGGTGTGATGCGAAACCCTAGCGGGCGGATTGAGTTGGAATTGAACTTTGTAAAGGCTTTGTTGTGGTTACCTTCGGCCGGGGCTAATCACATCGTGTGGGTACAGTTGTGCAACCTCTGCGAGTGTAAAACTATTCGAATAGTCTGTGTCCTCGGTCATGGACAATGCTCGGTGATTTCACACGAGGGTAGTTATTTCGAAAACTTGTGAATGGAAGTGGACAGGTGTTCACTGTTGGTTTAGCTTATGGATGGAGGATCCATAAGTGGTTGGTTTAGCTTATGGATGGGAGGTCTATAAGTGGTTAGTTTAGCTTGTGGATGGGAGGTCCGCAAGTGGTATGTCAATTCTTTTGATTATTTACTTAATTATTGTTTTACTTAAAGTTCGCCTTCAATCTATTATTTGTATTTCAACTGTCTTTTATGCAAATTAACCTTTCAGCCATCCTTTGGTCACCTTGCATACTATATTGCATTCATTTGTTACAAGCGACTTCTTGAGTACCAATGTACTCACTGACTTTATGCCCAATGTTGCTCGGTTGAGGAAGAGGAGTATCACCGATGAAGGTTCGGAAGGAGAGTACTTCGACGACTTCGCGGTTTAGGCTTTGTTCTCCACTCGATAGCCTGTGGACTTGTCGATTGGCCACTACGCTTTATTTTGGATTTCCGCTGCTACTTTTGTTAAGCCTTCGGGCTAGTTTATTGTAAGCTTGACCATAAGGTTGTACCTTTTGAGATTTATCGATATTTGAGCTTTCCTTTATTTTATCGTGTATATGTTTGTGATGACATCTATGTTTAATTGTGTGCACTAGCATGATCCTGGGACTAGTGCAGAATACACAGAGAGTCCGGATTCGCATATTCGGGTCTCGACACGCACGATCATCACCCCTCCGCCTAGCGATCCCACCACCGGAGTGCCTCTTCCGCCGCCGCCTTCCATGCCGACGAGCCATCTCCGGCCATCCTCGAGGTCCCCAACCAGTACCGTTGACATCCCGTCGCTCCCCTCTCACTTTTGCGCACTTCGGTCGGCGCTGCCACCCACCGAAACGCTGGCGAGCCTTGGGTCCCATGCGCCACCACCGGTCGGCCATGCCACATCACTCAGGCCCAGCTACGTCAGCATAAAGAGGTCACGTGGTAGCCACTTGGCAGCCACGTGGCACCACGTGGTGGCCACACCAGCTTTTATGCGCCACGTCAGCATTTTCATTTAAAAATAATTCAGTTAAAGAAATTAAATGCATTGCTGACGTCATAATTTGGATTTTTCTTCACTAAAATAAATCCATAAATTCCTGCTGACTTCAAAATTACCTTTTTCAATACAAAAATAATTCCAGTAAACCAATCCTTTTCTTTTTCATTGATTTCAAACTTCCGGAAGCCTGTATTTCTTCGTTTTAGCTCCGATTGGAGCCGTTCAAATTTCTCAATTTTTCTAAAATCCTAAACTACCCATTTCAAACTTGTATTTATTCATTTTCTTTTTAAATTTTTGAATTTTATTTCAATTTTTGTTTGATTTTATTTTGGTTCTTCGCATTAGATTTTGACGATTCGGGAGAGTTTGACTTCGACGGCTTTCAGGAACAGGACTTCAAGCAAGGCAAGTTATACCCTTGACCATATTGTTCCTAATATTTTAAATTATTTATGTTGTTTTTAAATGTATAGGCATGCGTAGTTTTATTCAAATTTAATTTAAAGACGATTTGAATTCTAGTTATATACCTATGTTCCATTGTTTATAGCCAATTTTGAAATTTCTATAGAATTGGTTAGCCATGCTTAAAAAAAAATTTAGGTGGGATATTTCGTTTCAAATGGAATGTTGATTTTCTAAAATTTATTCCTAACTTCGGTGAGTCAAGAACGATATATGGAATGTTTTAACATAAAAATAAATTATTAAAACTTGATTTGGACTTAGGCAAATGGCTAGGTGGTGGGGTGCCGGCATGCATCGTATTTGGTGATACGTTGTTGATTGTTGAGTACGAGAGTTAGTGGTTGAGCCTAAGTCAATTTAAGGACCGATCTGTGAACTACTTTTGCGAAGTCACACCATACTACCATAAGTCTGGTATGAGACAGATCTGGCTAAATAATTTGTGATGTTCCAAACATAGTTCTGCTATAGGCTGAATGTGAGCGTGGCGTAGGCTACGAGAAGTCTCACATGGCACAAGAGGAGGCTCCAACTTGTGGATTCAAGTTGTGGTGAAATCTTAGTGGCGGCGTAACTATTTTGGCTGCGGATTATTGTAACGGCCTTGTCTTGAACACTCCACCGCACACCTAAGACAGTGTGTTAATCGCGTAGCTCAAGAGAGAGGACATGTCTTGTGGGTAAAGTTGTACTCCTCTTCGAAGTAATAAACTATCTTGGATAGCTGTGTCCACTGTCATGGATATGCTGAGTATGGTTTTTACGGATTAGACTTTGTTTTTAAAAAAATTGATTGTGGAACAAATAAGAACTCTTTTGATGATGGTCCAGGTGGGATACCCGCGGTTAGGTTAGTGTGGGTCGGAGCCTACACAAATGATATTATTTTATTAAAATGTTGTTTTATTTATTGTATTAAATCCAGCTTTATTACTTATGTTATGGTATTTACTTCAATAATGTTTTTCGCACAACTAACCCTATTAAGTCTTCCTTTGACATTCCTTATACATGCATCCATTCTGTTAATTCTCCTGGTGTAACTTGTGGAGTACTTTATATGCTCACCTTACTTAATTCTGTTGCCAGAGGATGATGTCATTGACTATGGTGAGAATTTTGACAGATAGGCCGTGTCTTACAGTCATTCTCCTATGGGTAGGCAGGATGGGCTGTTCCTCTACAATCTATCCTCCGCTGATTTTATTTTGTTGGTCGTGAGCCCTTTATTGTAAAACTTGGCCATAAGGTCCATACTTTTGCTCTTATAATAAAGTGTGATTGTTATGCATGATATGTGTCCCTGTTAACCCTATGTGCATTAGCTTTTCTTGGGATAGTGCGATTTACACAGAGGTTCCTGGAGTTGTTGTTCTAGGTCCCGATAGAGATCGTATCAAAGCCATAATGACCCTAAGGCTGGATGGGCTGCGGACGTCGAGGTATTCGAGACGGACATAGGCGGCGGCGGCGGAATCCATATCGAACACGGTAGCAAGCTCTAGGAAGGAGATGAACAATACCTGGACCCTTGAATGGATGACATGTGGATCTAGAAGGAATCGGGCAGGTGATGCAAATGGCATAGATGAATAGTAGCCAGCTCGACCGATGGATGACGCGTGGGCCAAGAGGAGATCCAGCAACTGAGGTGAGGCACAGTTAGCTCGCTGACACGTGGCTAGGGCAAGATCGAATGGTTGAGTCTATTTGGGTTGAAAGAACAGTAATGGGCTTAGCCCATTACTGTTTTAGAATTTTATATGTTCAGAAATTAGATAAAATCAAAAGAGCTCCTGAAAATTGCAAAGAAATCTAGAAAATTCCTTCTAGCACAAGGAACCTAAATAAAATATTTTTGGCAGATGTTAATACTTATTTTAGTCATATTAAATTCTTTTAACTAGTAAAAATTCAATTTAAGCTTGTATTAAATCTAGAAAAATTCAAATGATGAATTTTCTTTTAAAAGTTTCAAATAAACTCTGAAAATCAAGATGTTACAAAGTGATCATGACAAGACCTTTACATTACCTAGACCTAACATTGACCCACTCGATGTTCCTCGGGATATGGATGTCCTTTACCATCGTCCACGAGGAACTCATCGCTGTGTTGGTAAGCTTTGATCCCTACATAGAAATGTGAGGAGAACCTTCAAACATTTGACAATACATATCGTCTACAACATATTGTGTGCTCGTTGCTAGGTATAGATAACTTATTCTACTAGGTCCCCCACTAAGGACATGTGGTTGTACGAGATATGCTCATTTCAGCAACACTTAAAGCTTGGTCCTTAATCGACTCGGGCGAGCATCTACATAACAATAAGTCATGCTAGATGATCAATTTTCACGGCAAGGTCAATGCAACAATTGTAATAACTAAATACTAAACACGAACATAGCAATTTAACCAAAATAAACATGCATAATATTTTTCAGCAAAACAATATATATAGAATTGAAATATATGATCAACATGGTCAAAGGAGGGCGCTTGTCTTGCTCATTGAACACTTGCTCCAGCTTTGGATCAACTTCGTACGATTCCAGCACGTCGGTATCTAATTGGAAAAAGCAAAGAAACATAAATAAACACCAAACAAATTCAAACAAAGGCAAAAAATCAAGATTTTTGTGCAGAATGAAATTTAATTATTTTAGAAAAATTTAGCAACAATAATTTATTAAATCATAGTTTGCATGAGGTAGACCAAGTCATTGTAAGTTTTACTAAGAGATAAAATCCTTAAAATTAAGAGAGACAATACTATGTTGATTAGGTTTCAAATTTTTATTTTATTTTCCCTTTTTTTCTTTCTAAAGGAAATTCCAAATTTATTGTGTGGTCAGACAAACGAAGTGGGGCTGGTTTGTGGTGAACTGAGTTCATGGACGCGCACACTAGTCGGTATGTCACCCATGTCAGTTACTCATCACCTAAAGTCAATTTTAAATAGAAATCCAATTAATTAATTTGGTCGGACCCACTAATCGATGACAAAGTTATACTTTAAGCTAGATTAATTAATGTTAATATAATCATCTTAGTGGACCAACTTGTCATGAACTCATTTACTAACTATAGTTTCAAAGTAGAAAATAGGGTGGCTAGCACCCAAACGTACAATCCGAGTGATTGCATTGTACGCTTCCTCCCATCGTTAGATGTCGGAACCAGTAGTCGGATGCAAGACAAAACACCACCCGCTTCTCTTCCTTGCCTCAATCTCTTTCTTGTAGGTCTGTCACTAGACAAGGAGGCATATGGACGACGGCAAGGGGCAAAACCTGTTGGAGAAGGAGATTGCGGCCATACCAGCAAGGAACCTGATGCTCGAAGCTCGGCTCGCCATGCTGACAAGTTGCACCAATGGCTGTGAAGCTTGTTGCCAGCGGTAGAGCTCACAGAGGCCACAATTGGCGTTAGTGGTGCAGCTCGAGATACCGTGGGAGCTCGTAAGGGGCATGATCTATGTCGCTATAACTCACGGAGTAGACTAAAAAAACCATATACAAACAAAAACAACTTCATATTACAAGAAAACAAACTCAACACCATGATACAACACATAACAACTTTGATGCACATCAACAAATAACTACTGTAACAAAATAAAGATTCTCATGCAACAAATAAATATAATTGATACAACAAAAAAACTGTTGTTGCAACAAATGGAAAAGATGATTGCAACAAATAATAACTAAAGTCTGCAACATTCTAGAAAATGCTTACCACAACTCGATTTAACTATTGTAACAACTGATCCAAGCTTAGTGGAGTAGACGACTATTAAGCACATCGTCGTCTTATCAGCACAACAGACTCGTCGTCGTCCATCCACATAACTGGCCCTCGGGTAAGGGGTGGCACTGGTATAGGTAGCCTCTGGTAGACTGTTGCCCAGTTGATACCAACAGACCTCCATTCACCTTGATGGTGCTCGTGGAGGCCACGCCGGTGCCTAGACTCAGCTTGTCCTAGTGCTTTCGTGGAGGCCATGTCGATGGTGTCTAGTCCCTATCGACAGAGCTTAGCCGTGTGTGGAGAGAGAGGGGAGGAAGGAGCTCGTGTGCTTGCGCTTGGGAGGGAGTGGTGCTCAGTGATAGATGGCTTGCCGGAGAACTCAATTGGTGGTGGCTTTGATCAAGCAATGAGAGAAGTGGGGTGGGAAGACACCCATGGGTTGGAGATGTGGATGTGCGATGCGGATGAGTAAGGAGTGGATGAGAACGAGTCTCGTGATGAAAGGCATTCAATATTTTTGTTATGCAGGAGGTAGGAGCGCTGTCAATACCCAAAACAAATCTAATGTGGTTGGGCACTCATGTTAGCCATGAGAAATAGAGGAAGCTAAGCAGCTCGATTATGCTATCTCGGGCGAGTTCGTCGATGATGAATGCAGTGGTAGCGAGGTACAAGGATCCACAAAAATGGAACGGTACAATGAGGGTAAGGTTTAGGTGGTGGTAGCGTGAAAAATGGCGCACTGAGGCTAGTAGGCGGTGGTGCACAGCGGTGTGACGGCTTCGGCGCAGTTGCTGATAAAACCATGGGCTTTACACGAGAGAAGCTGAAGCATGTACGGCGATGCGAGGAGCGATGACATAGAAACCAATGGTTGTTGGACCACTAGGCGATGCTACCCGACAGTGGAGCCATGCATGGCCATGGTGGTGACCAAGAAGTCCATGATGAGCTTCAAGAATAAGGGCTGTGTGGGCATCAGGATGGTTCAGAGATCTCATCAGTGGCTCCGGGTGGGACGGAGTGGCTTCTAGGCGGGGGGATGTCGGCGAGTAGCAGCGGAGGAGGAAGCTTAGCGACGGCGCTTGACTTGACAATGGAGCACTGAAACTAAGCACGGCCCTGAGTTTAGAAGGTATAGGATGTTGGAACATAACACCAGGATCACACACACGGTTTACCCGTGGGCACACACTTTTATGGGGAAGATAATGAATAACAAAGAATACAAGAATTTATCGACACGTAACACAGCTTACGCCATTTTTTTTCTCTGTTATTCAATCCTCTTACCTTAACAGACTGATTACAACGAATATATATACACTCTGTGATCCGTTTCTACCGACCACGACTCTATGACTTATGCACACTTCGCACCACGACTCTATGACTTGTGCACTACCCGAAAACTCGGTCTCGCTGAGACCACGTCCAGGCTCCTATGACTTACGACTGCTCTCTGCTGTTGTATATGCCAAGGGCAAAAGGGGAATTTCACAATTGCTAAAAAGAAAAAAAAGAGAAAGGGAGAGGGGCCCGCTTGTTGGTGGGACAGACTGTGGATAAGGAGGGGGAGGACGCCTCTACCCATTCTCTCCAGAGAGAAGAGCGCAAGGGGGGCTATGGCGACCAGGGGAAAAAAAGAGATGGCACGGGGGAGCCGACTCCGTGCGGGCCCCATCCAGCGGCCCGGTCCTCCCGCTCGTCCGTTCTCCCGTGCGACCTGGTCTTCCACATGCAGCATGCTCTCGTGCGGTTGCTCTGATCCAGAGTTTTCTGGGGGGTGGCGCTGGCTTGAGCGGCTTCGGTGGAGAGGAGAGGGGGTGGTGGCAGCCCGGGATCCTCGAATCCGTCCGTTGGAGGCCACCACCCCAATGGTTCTTCCACTCCTCACTCGGCTATAAAGAGGGGCTGGCTCCTCCTGTGTTGAGCATTCGAAACAGTGAGCTCTTCTTCCTCATTTCTCTTTGATACCCGTGTGTTGCCTTTTGTGTGTTTGGTTTCTGTGGTTGCTTGGTGACCCGACGCCGACCGTAGTCCCTTCGATGATTGACGTGAGATGTTGGCCAGCGCCTGCCGTGTGCTTGTGCGGCATTCCCTGACCATGACTTCGTTGTCTTGAGTGCATACTCCGGCGAAGAGGGCTTTGTATGTCCGATTGCCTACTGTCCTCTCTCACAGTGGTGTGTGAGGGCACTAGGTATTCTGGGACAACGCCCTGTGGCGTGCCTTGCTCCATAACCTCCTCGGTGATTTTGAGTATCACTGGCTTTGTGAGTATTCGGTTTCAATTCTTTGCAATTTACAGTTTGAGAGATATATCTGTGAATGCATTGAAAACGGTGGGCTAAATTGCTCGATGATGAAACAAGTCATATACTGAAATTGGTTGATTTAATCTTTGAGCTCTAATTACTGTAAACTTTGTCATTGCTTTTAATTTTGAGCTTTGCAAGTCAATCTCCAGACATAGATATATTGTTCATATGTCATTTGGTTCTTGCTGTCTCTAGATTGTAGCAATTCCATATACATATTACATATATGTTAGAAATCATACTTGGCAAGTTAAGTTTGATTTGTTGTGGAAAATTTAGTTTGTATGTGATTGGATTTGCTCTAATTAAGCCATCTCTTGGTTGCTGTGCTGCTGGCCGAATGCACACATGCTGGATATATTTTGAACTTGACATTATAGAGTTTGAATTTAGAGCTCAAAGATTGAAATCTTATTTGGCATAACCAATTGATGAAGAGTATAAGACTTTAGTAGCGGGACGGCCAAGAGTTAATCTTGTGTAACCCTACTCCTAAGAGCACTAAACATCAATTAAAACTTGAGCTTCTTGCTAGTCTTAATTGGTTAATTCACATTGACATACATGTTCAATTCAAGAGCAGTCTTTCTTCTTTTATTGAATATGTGTTATATTACAAATGATATGAATGGTTTAATTGATTACATTCAATTTTTATATTTTTGTACACATATTGGTATGTTCTATTCATGTAGTTAATTATGCTAGAATTATATTGCTATTTATGCTTATACCGCATATACTACCACAATCTAGAAAACCTAGCTTTAAAGAAATGGCTTCATCATCCGATGTCGCTAAGCCGGAAGTATTCGACGGTGCCAACTTCAAACATTGGTAGGCTAAGACGAAATTATGGCTGACTGATCTCAAACTCTTTTGGGTCATTTCAAATCCTCCGGTGTTCCCGTTGAAAATCCCTGAAATGATGCGGTGGGAGGATGCGAACAATTCATTCTTAGCCCGTCTGTTAGCCATCTTGTCCAACTGGCTGTTCGACATCTATGTCAACTTAACAAACGCCAAGCTGCTGTGGGACGAACTTGAAGAGAAATATTCCAAAGGGGATAACGGGAATGAGTCGTTCGTGACTGCGAACTACTTGAACTACAAGATGGTCGAAGGGCAGTCGGTGATGGAGCAGCTCCATGAACTATAACTCCATGTACGTGACTTAAGTCAGTATGACTGTGCTCTACCAGAGAAGTTTCAAGTGAACGTCATCTTGTCTAAGTTACTGCCCTCGTGGCGTGACTTCGTGACCGCTCATCGACATATGAAGGTGCGCTTGACTCTCAATGAGTTGTCAGCAGCTATAAATATCGAAGAACGTGCTAGAGCTGGTGACGGTGCAGGAAAGGCCCAAGTTCAAGCTCATCAAATACAAGTCAAGAGTGCTGGAGGCTCTAGGAAACCAAAATTCAAGAATCAGCCTCAAGTTAAGCTCCAACCAAAGAAAATAAAGAAGAAAAAGGAGGATATTGTCTGCTTTGTCTACAGGAAGGCTGAACATATGGCCAACCATTGCCGCAATCACAAAGGTAGAGGTCCTACTCCTGATCAGCACAAGAGCCGCAAGGCTGAAGTAAATGTCGCACTGGCCAGCTCCAGTTTGGAAGAGTATATACCTCATGCCTTTATGGCAAGTCTATCAATTGATTGGTAGATTGATACAGGTGCTACTAGACATATATGTGCTGTTCGATCGTGTTTTTCTTCATTTCAGAGTGAAGGTGGTGGATCCGTCCTAATGGGGAACGGAGCCGTTGTGACAGTACGTGGAATTGGACAGATTTGCCTGAAGCTTACCTCAGGCAAAACACTCATCCTTAAGGACGTACTGTATATGGCTGCAATGACTCGCAACCTTCTGAGCGGGTCAATGTTGTGTATGCAAAGAATAAAGCTTGTGTTTAAGTCTAATAAGGTCGTGTTGACCAAGTTTGAAAATTTTATGGGCAAAGGCTATGATAGCGGAGGCATGTTCTGCTTATCATTTCTTGATTCCAATGATGTAACCATCTATAATGTTTCCCATTGTAATAAAATATATGATATTTAGCATTCATGTTTGTGTCATGTTAACTTTGAGGCTATTATGCGGTTAAGCAAAATGAATTTAATTCCAAATTATAATTATGAGAAGGGTTCAAAATGTGAAGTGTGTGTGCAAGCGAAGCAACCCCGAAAACTTTTTATAGCGTTGAAGGGCGGAGCACTTCTACATTTGAACTAATCTATTCTGATCTTTGCGAGATTAATGGAATACTAACTAAATGTGGTAAACACTATTTTCTGACTCTCGTAGATGATGCGACTAAGTACTGTTACATTTACTTACTTAAGTCAAAAAATGAAGCACTTGAATATTTTAAAATCTATAAAGCCGAAGTTGAAAATCGGCAAAACCTTCTAGAAATATGGAAAATCTTTGGAAAAATCTGAAAATTTCATAAGTGAATATTTTAAATATGAAATACCAAATTTTTTAAATTGGGTATGTTACACATTCCATGTTTATTTCAAAATAGTTGCATTTCCATTTTGGGACAAATGCCATTCTGAATTCACCGTGATGTGTGTACTATTAGTTGTTTCTTTCCTCTGTAGTTGGATTTCAGTCTCTTTTTCTTTATTTTCTGCACTAATACGCAGAGAGCTATGAAGGCAAGTAGTAGGATGCTCAAAAGGAAACATAATTTCTTGGTCGTACAATTGAAGTATACTTGAGAATGCTTTAGATATATTTCATGCTTCCCATTAAGTAAGGAAGAATATCTCTATTCAAAGCACCGCATTTGTCATCATATGATATTTAATTTATTTTCCTGAGAAGAAAGTCAAAATGCATTTGACTAATGATGAGATGGATCATGTTGTGCTGTTGTTACCGACTCGTGATAAATTCTAGTGATGCATGTCGGCAAGGATGTGAGCCGTTGAATTTACTGAATAGTTTCTTTACCATAAGTTCTAAAGAAGCTAAGTCAATGCCGGCACAAGACACAGGTCAAAATTGATCAAATAAAGCTAACGGGCAACTCATTGCTGTAGACATTAAGTGGTGTATTTTGTGTTTAACTCAGCACCTAGGTCGGTTCATTTAGGCTACAGATTGGTGCTGTTTATTGGGCTGCAGAGTATTTTTCCTTTCTCTTATTGAATTGGCAGAGCTCATGCCATTCGTTAAAAAAACCTCCAAGCTTTAAATATCTACGTGATCAGATTGAAATGGCTAGCTTGAGTATGAATTCCACTACTTTTTGCAAGACTGTTCCTTGACCTGTGGTAACTGCCCAGAGCGTAAGACTGGACCATACGAAATGCAGTTTATTTATTTATTTTTATTTTTGTGAGGGTACTCGGTATACAATATTGAAAAAGTATAAAAATCTTGTGTTACGGAAGAAAAAAATAGGCTGAAATTCACAGCTCATTAACTACCTTTAGGTCAAATAATCTAGATCTTAACCCAAATTCCTGAAGCAAAATGATCTATGCCTGCGCTGAAGCTTCGGATAAGCACAACACAGCTGAGTTCCTGGTACCTCCCAAACCCAGGGAAAATATCGAAGAGCTATCGCCAACATGTTGGCTCACGCAAACCCATGGTATCTAACTTATGCTTCAATCAATTTTGATTTCAATTAGTCACCTCCTCTCTTGATACACTAAAAATATAGTCATGGTGAAAGCTTCCACCTCGGTTGGAAGCGGAGGCTAACTAACCAAAAGAAAGAGGGCTAGTTTCGGTTCCCACTGCCTCCCAAGCCCACCACGAATGCTGAATAACCATTGGCGACATGTTGCCTCAGGCATGCAAACCGATGGCATTTTATTGCTACCTCACACTCTTCCTGTCTGGTTGCCCTAACATGGGAGAACCATCAAGGTGATAGCGTAAGTTCACTCGATGGCCCATGCCACCTTCAAAGACATGGTTTGGTTGAATGCAGTACTGCAATGCTTCAATGAATTTACTGGGGCCTGCAAGTCATGGTTAGGTAGTATGTAGTTTCCATTTAGACTCATAATGTGTATGGATCGATGCCTCGTACAAGTCAGAATTAATTTCAATTTTCAACAGTAAGTGCCATTTGGAATGCAGGGTACGTAAGCATAGGAATATAAAAAACATACGAATGGAGTATTATGTACAATGGAATTCCATAGGAATTGAGAATACATGAATTTGTACAAATAGGCCTTTTAATGCTTCGCTGGAAAAAAGCAGGAATTTTCTATGGAAGCATCACTTGGGCGAGAGAGAGAGAGAGAGTTTGCCTTAGTATTTTTAAAGGAAAGTTGTCATGAGGTTTGAGCAAATGATTGCTTTCCTACAAAATGTGGAGGTTACAGTAGGGTTTTTGTTGAGCCATTCCTATAATCTCGAACACCATTATAGGAAAATTTTCTGTAAGGGTCCAATCCTACCAAATTCCTCCAATATTCCTTTGTTTCAAACATACAAGTTAGCAAAATTTGTCTCACTGTTGGACGAGAATAGAAATCCTAAGGAATACATTACAAAATTTCTGCCAGTACCCTTTTTAAAATTACTATCACTATTGGATGAGGAGTTAATCCGATAACCACACTGAAAATTACAAAAGAGGATCACCTACAGTACAATTGTGATCTCTCTTGATTCCATAAGTAACAAATCTATGGAAGAGTAAAACTGAACCATAATATAGACCTGTAAGAGACTAGCTAGTTGCTGATTAACATTGAAGTTTCTTTAATCAAAGCATGAAATACATTACAAATTAAAATGAGCATGCAGAACTTGAGAAAGTTTTCTGTTGCATCTTTCCCCACCCAATGCGCATAGGCTTTGATGGAGCTTGAAGAAATCCCGATATTGATGTCAGCTGGTTCACTTGAGTCTGGTAGCTGTCCAGGCCATGTAACTCAACGGAACTGTATTATTTTCGACGTGAAGGACTTGACCGTACAAACTGTAGTTCATTCACATGTCTAAATTAGAAAGCGATCAATTATATAATATTTAGCAAGTGTCAGCAACTGTGTTGCAGAAGAAGTGGTTTCAAATTGACAACTTACAACTAAGTACGAACTACCTTAAAATCAAATCTTCTAGAATCTAACAAATGCAATGAAAACTTAAAAACAAGCATTGTAGCAAGGAAGCAGGACAAGCAGGACGCATTGTGAATTTAAACAAGGAGCAAGCGGATAACCTAAGAAAATTAGAACGATCAGAATTCCTGATGCTTCCCAAGCCAACGAGAGAGGTCTACCAACCATCGCCAATGGACATGTTGTCTCCCATCCAAACCCATGGCACCAACCTGCTGCCTCATGTCACAACCATTTGAAACATGTGTAGATTTGTGTTAGGCTACGTGGGTAGGTCGTGAATACAGTGATGATGAATAATTGACTTTTGGAGTGCATTGAAATTTACGTTTGTGAAAAAATCGGTCGATGCTCTATTGTAAAACTAGAATTGCTAGAATATTCAGGTTAAGCAGTCTGACCGCCTTATGTTGGGTGGTCTAACTAGCAAACTTCAACCGCTTGATAGTCGTAAGCTTCGACCGAGATGGTTGCTAGCTATAGTAGCTAGTCAGTACTCGATGATCGGTAGTCAGTGCTACAGTAAATAGGCGGTACTCGGTAGTCTGCGCTGCAATAGCGAGTGGTTTTCGGTGATGCGTGCTACATTATCGGTCGATACTCGGTTATGCGCTCTGATGCCGATCGGTGCTTAGTAGTCGATGATGCGTGCTCTGATGCACAGTCGATGCTTCGTGTCGATAGTCTATGCTCACGATGCACGGTTGGTAGTTGGTATTCGATGGTCGGTGATCCGAGCTACGATGCTTGGTCGGTGGTCATAGCTATAGTAGCTAGTCGATGGTCGATAGTAGTAGGCTGCGAGTGCTAAAATTCTTGTGACTTTCGAGTACTCTGAGTTGTCGTAACCTACGAGTTCTCGTGTTGAACCAGCGGTCTAATCGGCTATGCATGGCAGTTAGACTGGTCTTTCTGAGTGGTCGTAATCTTCGAGTACCTATGTTGAACCAACGATCTGACCGGCTTCAGACTGATCTGAGGTTGATTTCTAGAAAACATAGAAATTGTGATCGTAGATGATTTGGTTCGTGTTTATTAATGGACCAGGGTGTGATATCGTGTGTAGACTGATGTTGGTCAAGTTAGAGAAAACTTGTGCTGGAAAAAAGTTCTTTGGTTTTTGCATGTGCAAGTTGAGTGTGGAGATGGTCATGATCACTGATTCTGCCATTTTTGCACTGCCTTGCCTGCTAGCAACCACCCTTGTCATAGCCACTCCCTTCTACATCAGCTATCACACCCATGCTAGCCAATGTTGTGGCCTCGTGGTGCTCTCATGAGTAGATTGAGAGTTTGAGATGGAAGAGATTAGGGTGGTAGAGAGCAAGCAGAGAGAGAGAGAGAGAGTTTGCTGAAAGGAAAATGAGTGGAAGGGAATGGTACAGGGGGTGGATAAGCTGATAAGGATTGAAATGTGGATAGTGATTAGGAGGAGGCAAATGATCTCGATTGTCCATTGCAATGGATTGGATACTTCGAAGCTATCCCATTGATTCAATAAGGAATAGTATACCATTCCCTAGGATTTCTCTTTTAATCATTTGTCCAGTGTGCCCTTCATCAAATTGTAAAGACTTGATTGACCTAGAAGCAACAGTAAATAATACTAGCTACTTCATGCATGCCTGCCATCAAAACAAACTTGAAACCGCCAAAACAAATTGTAAGACCATGTGTACCCTGTGGTTGTGATGAGTATATGTCACCTTTGATGGTGATAGAATTATGTTTAAGTTGTAAGAAATAAGAGAACAACCAGTCGTTCCGACCAGAGAGTGACTGGTCAATCCAACTAAAGACTAATTGGTTGTAAGGTTTACGCATAGGTCATGAGCTGGTCGACATCCGACTAGAAAGTGACTGGTAGTTTCAACCAGAGAGAAATTGGTCATTCCGACTAGATAGTGAGCTGGTCGACAAGGTAGTGAGTGGTAGTGAACTAGTCAATATGATGTGTCTTTACCAGCTGTAAGAGTTACAAGCTTATTGCGGGTCACTAGGACCTAGTCAATGGTCTGATCGATATGGTAAGGTCGGTCAAACTAGCCTAAAAATTGTGGACTATTGTGGGTCAAGTTGGAACGAATTTATGTCCAGAAATGGTTTTCTTGGTCTATTGTTGTGCCGGTGGTTCTGGAGTCAATCATAATCAATAGCGAGGTGGACTAGGATTTGGTTGGGGGAGCCATGGTTAGAGCCATCATGGAGGTCGGTTGAGATGGTTGGACTCAACCAAGGCATAATATGGACAAGAACTATGAAAGGCACAAATGTTCAAGGTCAAGCGGGATATATGGTGTGTCAAGTGACTTGGGACTATTTGCAAGCGAAGATGGTTCGATAGGTTCTAGCTAGACACATGACAGATTTAATAGCAAGTCATTGGGGGCCACATGGAAGATGGTGAAGCATAGCATTTCTTTGAGGTGATGGGATGGTGACATGTCGGTTGAGAGGCATTGTAGTCATTTACTAAAAACCAGGAGCAATAAGCATTATGGATTTGGGCTGCTAGGGACAAGCATGAGGACGACAGTTTAAAAAGCATGCATGTGTATGTTAAGTGAAAAAACATGTGTGGGTGATGTGTTAATGGGTTCTATAGGTCTAATGGACAAAATCCACTTTGTGACTAGCCTAGGATTTTAGTTGTGAGCCTCTCTATGTAAGGAGTTAGGGAGAGAGTGTGTGAAGGTAGCAAGGCACTCATGCCAACTTGAGAAAAAGTAGGATTTAAGAGGAGTGGTTGGAATTGGTCCTTGGGGCTTTGTCGTTCGACTGGAGTGGTTGTAACCCTTTATCTCAAAGTGGTAATAGAATATCAAACTTGCTCCTCATGTCCTCCTCATGTTCATGTTTGGTTTTCTTGCCTTTTTTAGTTGGATTGGATTTGGGGTTTCTTGGTTCCATCAAGGTTAAGTTTGATTCTTGCCATGGTAAAGCTTGTAGAGATGTCTTAGAACCATTCTAAGGCTATCTTGGTCATCTAGAATCCACAAGCTTTGCCTAGATCACTATTTTCCTGTCTTACTTGGTTTTAGTGTATCCTTCCCTAATTGGAGAAATATAAGAACTTTGATAACGATTACTAAAATTCTTGATTTTCCTAGTATCCTAGGGAAGGCATATTTTAAATTTCACTTGATTTGAAGCTGTAAATCAAAATCTACATCGATTTGTGTATCAAAGCTTGTGCTAAAAAATTCAGCCTGAAAGATTGAGCGGTCACCATCAACCAACTGGTCAAATTGACCAGGCCATCGAGCAGACCGACTAGGCTGGTTCTCAAATCAGTTGTGAGGGAAGCTGTTGTTGCACATAGATCTTGATCATCTTAGCTTTGCATAGTTTCTAGAGTGAAATATCTTGAATAACTAGGGGAAAATCAGTCATAGTCATTCACCCCTCTGATAGTGGAAACCAATCCTACACAAATTACAAGCAGTTTCGCTTTTCTTTCTAAGGTCGGGAACAAAGCAACCAGTTCATGCCGGCACAAGTTCCATAAACAAGTACTAAATCTGCCCTAGAAGATATACTTAATATGCACAAATCCCTAAATATGTCTATGAAGGACCACGTGAGAAGGTCTAGCATACTACTATGATAAACCATTGCAAAGTTTGTGGAGTGGTCAAATGGTTTTGCATAGATTGCATTTGGTTTGGACTGTTTTCTGGAAGTCCTAGAAAAATCAAAAGTACCATAGGTATAGGTGCGGTAGCACCGCTATGCGGTATTTTCGTAGGTGTAGGAGCAGTAATACTGCTTGGCGGAAGTACCGAGTTGAGTTGCGGTATGTTTTTTCCAGAAAGGTCCAGGTAAGGTTTTCAACGTGGGTAGTATTGCTTTGGGAGGCGGTAGTACCGCAGTGCGGTATTAATGGCGTGTTAAGTGTGGTACTACACATCTTACCTGAAAAATAGGGTTTTGGGATTTGAGTCATGGTTTGAGTTAGGATGACTTGGGTCATAACATTAAGATTGCATAATGCATGTCCTGACTAATCAACCGTAGTCAACAGCGAGGATCGGGGCTAGGCTCATGGAGGAGCTAAGGCTCAGAACGATCAAAGATGCTGGGTGAGATGGTGAACTCAAGCATAACATGAGAAAGGCAAGAAATATTAAAAGCGAGTTTGAATGGCTAGATGGTACCATGTAGCTTGCATGGGCCAAGTGAACTGTGGTTTAGTGGAACCAGGACGGGAGAGACTTGGCGACGCATAGCAAGCTAGTGGTGCACCTAAATGTGGCAAGTATGGCGATTGCTTGTAGTGGTTGGTGATGACCGGGTCAAGGAAAGGTATTTTGGTAGTTTGACCAAAATACCGAAAACTATCTTGGATCAAAACCGCAGTGTATGGGCGATGCATTGGAGAGCGGATAAGGTCAAGGTGGAGCTAGTTGGATGAAGGCTAAGGATTTAGCGGATGAACACTTATGCGTTTTGAAAAGCATGCATAAGTGATTATAAGAGTAATACCCGTATGTGTGGGATTAACAGGTTTTTCCCATTGTAATAGTAAATATGATCCAGTGAGGGGTGTAGGTGGCTAGTTGCCCACCTATGAAAGGGGGTTGGGATAGAGACATGTAAGGTTAACCAACCAACCCATCTATTATGCTCTCCTCTCTGGGTTTAGGGTTAGGGTTCGAGGTGAGTATCTTAGGTGCTCTTTGTCCTTTAAGGTGGAGTGACCGTAAAAATCTATCTTCTCAAGTAAACAATACATCAATCTTTGAGCAACTCTTGAGTCTCTCTTGTTTTTAAATAATGTGCTTGACTTTTGGTTAGTTTTGATCCATCTTCTTTCTTTCTTGTCATCTTCCTGTGTCAAGGACGTGTAAAAAATAGAGATAATCCTTGAGAATACATCTCCACCTATCTAGGTACTTTGATAGCAAGATTCACGAGAAAAACCAGTTTTGCTTGACTTTGGCCTCTTTGGTGCATCACTTGATCGGTATTCTTAGTTTTAAATTTAGGCTGAAATTACTGTTCACCGAGGAAAGAATGTACCGAAATGTAAACAAAGATACTTCCAAAATTAAAAGTACCATAGTGCAAACACTACTACAAAAAAGTTTATATTAGACATCTCATCACAGACGGCTCACAAAAATCATCAGTGTTAAATGCAATCACAGACGATTTATGGTGAGAACCGTCTATGATGCTATCACAGATGATTCTTACCAAGAATCGTATGTGATATTTAGCATATCACAAATATCACAAACGGCTGTCTGTGATATGTTTCCCGCCTCGTACATCCTTAAAATTTCATAATTTCCCATCTGAGTTCGAGTAGGATTCCGTTCCGACACATCTTTAGTATAACGGGTATAACTTTTGCATACGGTGTCCGTTTTTAATGTTCTTATACTCGTTAGAAAGATAACGACAAGCCTGATCCAAACAAAATGACCAGCTTGTGCTAGTCACACTCTAAGAGCCCCAAAATCGGTCATCTTTATCCTCAAATTTGCATCGCAAGTTTTTAATTTCTATTTTTGCTACAATTTTCGATCTTCCCTTCGAAATTTGGGTTCGTCTCAACTGTAGAGTTGTAGATCTCGTCAAAACATTTCAAATGAGTATATATAAGCTATATAAAACTTTGCTATTTCATATTTTGAAACTAGTTGTTTATATTGTTTTGGTATATGTAAAATCTTTATCACAGACGGTTTATAGTTTAAACTATCTGTGATAATTATATATTACAAACGGTTTGTGGTTCAAATTGTCTGTGATAATTTGACCTCTGACCACTGGGCTCGTCAAT
The DNA here is from genome assembly GCA_036346265.1 of Melocanna baccifera. NCBI lineage: Eukaryota > Viridiplantae > Streptophyta > Magnoliopsida > Poales > Poaceae > Melocanna > Melocanna baccifera. The sequence goes on along the minus strand of JAYEVJ010000141.1, from coordinate 79,974 downwards.
CCTCCTCAACTCAATTCCAGCTAAATAGAAATCGACCAACCCACACCCTATGGATCATAACTCCCACCTCTCCCACTATAAATACTTATCTGAACCCATCCCCTATCCTTCATGCACTTAAAATCTCTCCAAGCTCACTGTCCTCCTCCTCGACCTCTTTGTGGTTAGGGCTGCTTACAAGCGGAGATCTGATGGAAGCGAGTGCAGACGATTTGAAGGTCGCATACCAGGTCAGCCAGCCGACACCTCTTTGTGTTTGATCAAATGCGTCTTAAGCTTCCTCTCTCCATTGTTTTTTCTACTTACAGTGAGGCGACCACCAAGAAGGCCTACCCGAGCTGCATCAGGGACGAGAGGCATAGCTTGTGATATTGTAATAGTGGATTGTAATCTTGTGATATTGTAATGGTGAATTGTAATCCTGTGATGTTGTAATAGTGGATTGTAATATAAATAGAATATTCTCTGCTATGTTTGCTATCGTATTTGCTTGTTTTCAAACGGCATAGCTAATATGTTCTGAGGCTAATTCAAAAATAGAAAAATATTTAGATATAGAATGAACTATCACAGATGATTTTATAGTATAAACCGTCTATGAAGAACATCATAGACGGCTCAAAACAAAAACCATCTGTGATACTCACACATCACAAATAGTTCTATTTACCAACCATGTGTGATGGGAAAGTATCATAGATAATTCTATATATAGAACTGTCTGTGATGGGAAAGTATCACACCATCACAGACGGTTTTTGGTTAGAACCATCTGTAATAGTGTTTTTCACATATAGTTTTAGTTACAAACCGTCTGTATTGTATTTATCACAGACGGCTCACAAACCGTCTGTGATAACTTTCGATTATCACTTACTCATAAATTCAGACGATTCAGAAAACCATCTGTGATAATGTTTTTGAACCATCTGTGATAATGATTTCTGTAGTAGTGAAACAAAGGTACTTCCGAAAATCGGTAGTATTGTAGTTATAATATCGGTACTTCTGATTTCCCTGATTTTTTGCTAAAATTTCAGCAACTTTTCTTGCTTGTCTTATGGTAATTTCTCATTCTAATCTTCATAATTTTGTAGCTATTGAAGTGAAGGATGATGAATATTTGGGGAAAATTTTGAAAACAACATTCATGCTCTCTTTGTTGCATGTTCAATCTTTCAGTTAATATCAGAGCCCGGTTTACGTTCGTTATATCAAAGAATGTGTAGCTCCATAAAATATATAAAACTTAGAAATGCTGTAAATTTTGTGTGATTGAACGAATGCGAGAGAAATGCACCCACTACACGTGAAATTGTCACGTGCCAAGCAATAACAGCTGTACAATTGATGTTTCTGGAGTACTACTCCATCTGAAACCATACATACCATAGCCATCATACTTCTCCCTTCACTAGTAGGAGCCACCACTAGTAGCAGCTGCAACGGACGATACGGGGAAGAGAAAATGAAGTGTAGTAGAAAAAGATGGATCTCCTATATAAGAATGGAAGACACCAGGAAAGAAGTTCTCACGGCGAAGCCTCACCGGTCTCTGTTCCACTGACATCCTTCCTCTTTTTGCGTTCACTGTACTACTAGCAACATTCTAGCCTTTGCCATGGTTTCCTTCGTCTCGTTTGATCGGCTCTCTCTTCATGCGCCGAGCCACCAAACTTGCGCCTGAACTCTTAGCGTCACTGTACTACTAGCACTATCTACTCCCAGAATGAAATTCTGTACAACAAAAATATGTGTAGCCATTCACTTCAAAGAGCTTAAACTTCTGGTTTATAGTTTTAACTATTAATTTTTAACTAAAATTGTATTATAGCAGTGGTTAGCTTTTTATGAATTATCCAATTAAAAGAAAATTAAAAAATAAGAAAAAAAAGAAAAACCGTTGTGTTGTCACGAGCAATACAAAAAAAATTAAAGACATATTTTTATATCATGCACAGCTGTTATCTATAGTATTATTTTATATCATGTATAGACAATATTAAAGACATATTTTATAATACATTATCTATAAAATATATGCAATATTGATACAATGGCATAAAAACCGTCTATAGCAGGCTATTTTCTCGTATTTCGACACTTTATAGAATTATAGTCGACTTCTTCTCTCCTCTTTCTCTTTCATCCATCTCAAGAAAATTCTTACATGGTACCTCTTATAGACAGTTTATGTCATCCTATTATATATGCCCTAAGGCCTAAGTAAACATTCTTAAGTGTTTTTGCATATTTGTTAACCATCCAACCTTAAGTTTGGTCGCTGCAATCTTAAGGCCCAACTGGCAAGTATACCCCACCAGATCAGATGCGATCCACTGTGGAAGGAAGGGCCGAAGAGGAATCGGGGGGAAGGCACGCCGCACGCACACACTTGAGCCTGCGCCTCAACTTAGAAGAAATCCTAGGGCGGTGATGGGCCGGCAGCGCTATGCGCTGCGACGAGGCACTCAGATGAGGGTGCAGGGCCGCGTGGAGAATCCTGGGGCCGGGGGTGCCTGCTCTACGAGACGCATCCCAGCGGCCACGCGGGACAGCGGCCATGGGGGGCGGGGTTGGGCGCTCGGTGGCACGACAAGCAGAGACGGAGGACCAGCAAAGGCGAAGCCACGGAGGACTGCATCGGGGGCTCGGGATTTAGAGAGTTATTTTGAAAAAAAAATTATGGATTTTTTTTTATAAGAACCGAAGATCTGTATATAATTTCAGAAATATAGAGTCTATTTTGCGAAATTGTTCACATGAACACGCTGGGGGAGGGGGGGCAGAATCCCCCAGCTTTGTATAGTGTATGATATGGTTGCTTGTTTACTCGAGCAGCAACAAACCCAGGCTAAAAGTTGATTTGGTACATTTTGGTTTGTTTACTCGATTACTCTTGAATCTTGTTGATATTGTATAGTGATGATTGATGATATTGGATTACTTTCAATGAAACAATGATATTTACAATTAATTCGTACCTAGGCTAAAAGTTGATTTGGTACATTTCGTTTGTTTACTCTATTACCCTTGAATCTTGTTGATATTGTATAGTGATGATTGATGATATTGGATTACTTTCAATGAAACAATGATATTTACAATTAATTCGTGGACTTGCAATAACAGATAAACGAACTTTGTCTAACTATTTCATAAGCATTTTAAGTAGTGCATCCCTACCCGATGAGTGTACAATGCAACTAAAGAGACAGATTCTATAATTTAATCCTAATGAAGTTATTGCCGACCCGGCACATCGAATCCCAATTGAAGAGTATGCCAATGAAATTATATCTTTACTCGCTGGATGCAAATTTATATGTTTTGCAAAGGTTTTTCATTAGTGAGGCACCTTCATTGTATTTTGTTTTATTGTTTTACTTCTCTTTTATTCATGTACAAAATTGAATTCCATAAGACTATGTTTATCTTAATTTAGATTAGTCCATTGAGTTTATCCTCTATTTTATCCTAGATTAAATTACACCACATGTCACACAACTTGTAAGGTGGGTGCAAGTAGGTAACATAACTATCATTTTGCTCCCTTAGGTCACTAATTTTGTTTGAGTGGTGCAAAGAGGTACCAAGCGTGGTCTAAAGGTTGTTTGGTCTTCGACCACACTGGTGTCGACCATGCTGGTTTCGACCACATTAGTTTCGACCATGCTGGTTTAGACCACGTTGGTTTCGACCATATTGGTTTCGATCACGGCTTTGACCACGTTGGTTTTTGATCACGTTAGTTTCGACCACGTTGATCGACCACCTTGTCATATTTGGTACCACTTTGCACTCACCTTACAAGTTGTGTGACCTAAGGGAGCAAAATGACAGTTGTGTGACCTACTTGCATCTACCTTACAAGTTATGTGACCTATGGTGCATTTTACTCTTTATCCTGCCTTGGCCACTTCCATATACACATCATTTGACTGCTCTCACTGTATATAGAATTGCCAACAGCAAGGGTGGAACTAGGATCAGGGTGACCTCGGAGACTACTCCCAGGTTGCATGCTGGTGGCAAAGAGGTGTGGCAATGTCGAGACCCGAATATGCAAATTCGGACTCTTTGTGTATACCGCACTAGTCTAGGATCACACTAGTACACACAGTTAAATATAGATGAAATATCCACCATATACACGTTAAAATAAAGAGAAAACTCAAATATCAATAATTATCCAAAGTACGATCTTATGGCCAAGCTTACAATCTCACTAGCCCGAAGGGCTCAAAACTAGCACCGGAAAGAAACAAAATAAGCGTAGTAGCCATTCGACATGCCCACAGGCAATCGATTTGGGAGCGAAGTCCTAATCCGCGAAGTCGCTGAAGTATCCTCCCTCTGGTACCTCATGTTGATATAACTCCTCCTCAACTGAGCAACAGTGGGCATAAAGCCGTGAGTACACGTGGCAGAGTGAATGCGCGACGCGTGGCCAAAAGTGGGATCGGACGGCTGCGAGGCGATGCGAGGTGCGGCGGTGCACAGATGCCCGACGCGTGGCAAAGGGCGGGATCGGGCGACGGAGTGGGATTGGACCGAAGGAACAGTGGCGGGCCGGGCCTAATACTATTCAAAGATCTTCCTTGGGTTTTCTTTTTCAGAAAAACAAATAAAATCAAAAGAGCTCTAGAAAATAGTAAATAAATCCGAAAAATTCATCAAAAATTCCAGAAAAATCCTTGAGACACAAAAAATCCAAATAAAATATTTTTAGTTTATTTTAATATTTATTTTAATTAGATTAAATCTTTTTTAATTTTTAAAAATTTAATTTAAGCTTTATTAATTTTCAAAAAATTCTATAAATTTATTTTTATTTTAAAGACCTTAAAAACCACTGAAAATCAGGATGTTACAAGCAGTCCACCCATTCTTCCATTTTACACGCTGCACAAGGCTAATGTAGCAGAATCTTCCAAAGCTGTTTACATAGAAACACCTCTGTTTCATTTTGTGTCATCCTGTTTCCTTCATTTCTTTTTTTCACCCCTGTTGATGTGTAAATTTGAAAGAAAAGTTTGTTTCTTCTGCCTGGCTTACCCAAGCAGGGGCGGAGCCAGGAATTGGATATAGGGGGGGTAATATAGACAATAAGTAAAGTAAAACCAATAAAACATACCAGATTTACCGATCTAATAGTCACATATCAGAGTAATATGTTTATAAATTACAATGTAAAGAAAATTACATATCTATTAACTTAAACTTATCTCTACAATTATTAGGATTTTCTACATGTTCATTAGGAGTTGTTCGGGATATAAGATATACATCGCATAAAAAAACGGAAGCAAACCTGTATTCAGACTTGTCATCCCTATTCTGCAAGCCATCTTTCCCAGAACCTGATTAACACAAATAAAGTAACCACTTTGTCAGAAGTTAGATATGTTGATCTATATAAGTGTTAAAGTGTATAGAGAGAGAGAGATTACCAGTGGTTTTACTACCCAGACTGTTGGCGATTTTGTCTAAGCTAGTGTAAGTAAAATAACTACAGGAACAATTCGAGAGAGAAAAAAAGTATATTGCAAGAAACATATCACAATACTGTGGGAATTCCACCAACCAAGTTAGCAACACCACCAATTCTAAGTAATTGAAGTTCTCAGGAAAACAAGCTTTTCAAGGACCTGATACTGAAATATGGTAGAAATAATTCAAAAGGAGATCACCACGTACCAAACATCAGCGTATTTGAAGTACTTTGGCCCGAGCAACTCTAACAAAGGATCAATCGAATCGGTAGCATGAACTTGCAGAAAAAACTGAAAACACTTAAAAGAGAAAACACTAGACACTAATCCTGACTGCAGGAAGGACGTCTGAACATGAGCTCGGGATCGCTGCTCGCATCTCCCGCGGCTGCGGCAGCGGAGGGGATGGAGGGGAGGACTGGACTCTGGAGCGAGATTAGCGCCTCGAGGGCGAGGTCGAGCGGGGCGGAGGGCCGGAGGGGGAGAGGTGCGCCATGCGCGAGGAGTGTGGGGGGCGTGGTTGAGGTGGGCGCGCGAGGAGAGGAGCTCGTGGTCTGGCGACTTCACCTCATCTAGGGTCAGGGGCTTAGGGCTCCGGCTTTGGACGTCTGCTTCTTAGTGGTGCTTGCCGCCATCGTCGACGACGATCTCGCCATGGCAGGAGGGTGTGTGCGGGCCGGGAGGCGATGGTGAAGAGGGAAAAGATGCGGCGAGGTTGGACTGCGGCGATAAAATATCTCATGAGCGTCACCTGCACCCGTTCTTGACAAATCGGCTGCTATGTTTTTACTTTTTGGAAGTTGACGCGATAGAGTCGGCCAACGAAGCGTCGAAGCGATAGAATCTGAAGCATCACTGCGTAAAGGTTGGGGGGTGCCAGGCCCCTGGCCCCCCCCTCTCTCCGCCACTGTACCCAAGATGCCCATTTCTCTAGGTTCATTAGGACTCTACAGCAATAACAGAACCACGAATATTTTCTAGGAATCCCCACTAGCTGTATAGAAGCTACTATCTGCTTATGGAAAAGCTTGTCGCATTGTAACACGAGGAACACAAGCTATTTTTTGTGGTAACATTATATTGAACTTCAAGTATGTACATGTACACACAGGGAAAGCAATTTCGGGTTTCTCAGCGGGGTCCAAAAATTTGCTAAATCGGTGAATTTCGGTTTGAAATTTGGAGTTTAACTAAATTCCTTAACCAATACAAGGTAAGTGATAAGAAGTGCTTAACTAATTGTAAGGGATGGTGGTTGGTGCTTAACTAATGGTAAGGGATGATTGTTGGTGAGCGCTAGGTCTTAGTTTGAACCCTAAAACCAACATTATTTTTTTTGTTTTTCCATTTCTACTGAAAAAGGTCAGATTTAAAATTTTCAAACGAATTTTTTCTTAGACTTTCCGAAATTTCTAAATTTCGGATTAATCGGTACGACAAAAAAAATTCCGGAAAAGTTTCCCCTGTGTACACATAACTAGTGAGTGTTCATTTATACCCAAAACAGGTGGAACAGGTCGGTGAAATGCCTATTGGAGTGGCACATCCGTGTTGGTCAGACAAATAAAATTCCGGAAAAGTCTCCCCTTTGTACACATAACTAGTGAGTGTTCATTTACTTGCAACGCTTTAATAAATGATCACATGAAAGTATGGTCAGGGCAGGGGTATCATGTGCAGGCTGTAGCCGTGCTGTTAGCCTGTTACTATTCACGTTAGCAAATGCATGTCAGCTTACTTCCAATAAGCACAAGAGAGTACTATCTCATCCGATGTATGTTAAAGGTCGAAGCTGTAAGTGAGGTGCCACCTTATAACACTGTCACTCCTACTACAGCGCACCAAGTTTGATCATTTTTCTTTTGCCATCAAACATGCTCTATGGTTTGGAAATTTGAACTGATCACAGTGACATACCTGAGAGAGATTAGCTTACATCCAATGAGCACAAGGGAGTACTAACTCATCTGGTGTATATTAAGTTTGAAGCCATAAACCATCTTTGAAGAGTAGTGCTAACTAAACAACCGTGTTTGTATGGCAACTTATCCATGCTCTCTGAGGAGTTGAGGTCTTGAGGACCCATCTTGGCATGTGCAAAGGAGCGTGACAACCATGTATTCTTTCTTATCAGCGGCAGGGTTTTTGGGATATCAACTGATTAGGCATGCCTCGACGACGACGAAGTGTGAGCTTTTTGTATGGCTGGCTGTCAATCACACCACTTCAACAAGAACGGAGGAGGACAGCAGGATTCGAAGAACGAGAGGAATGTTAGGGATAGGACGCATCAGGATGGAGAGGAATTATTCCGCCAAGCCGACATCATTGCTTAGGCGTGGCTTCACTGCACTCGCTGATAGCATTGCGTCTTGAACTTCCGGTCAGACGGCTTCAAGCGCAGCGGTGGGCAACTGCTACCTAAGACGGCGAGGCGTGAGGTGCTACTTACTGTCAATTCTGCTACTGTGCACCACCCAGTTTGTCATTTTTCTTTTGGCATCATACAGGCTCTATGGTTTGAAAAATTGAACTGATCACACACAAATATATATATATATATATATATATATATATATATATATATATATATATATATATTTATATTTATATTTATATAGGAAAAATATTTTTACACAGGTGTAATTACACCCACATCTAATATACCACCTAAACAAACTTTAAATACTCTTTTATCACTTTAGGTATACTCATATACTAAATATAAGATACTCCAATATGAACTACATGAAAAAATTATAAAGGAGTCCATAATTTTTAGCGTATTTTATAACACATAAAAAGAAGTATGTCTAAAAAAATATACATACTATCTCTGAAAAATTGTTCATACCACCTAAATGATCTTAAATACTCGTATACTATACGTACATACTTTCTATTATGCGAAATACTCTCTACGTTGTGAGATACGATATAGGATGTAATTACACCCGGATGTAGAAAAGAGACTTCATACACACACACACACACACACACACACATATATCTGTGTGTGTGTGTGTGTGTGAAAAATATCTTTTATATTCGGGTGTAATTACACCCACCTCTAATATACCACATAAACAAATTCGAAATACTCCTTTATCATCTTGGATATACTCATGTACTAATTATAAAATACTCTAATGTGAATCACATAAAAAATTACAAAGGAGTCCATCGTTTTTAGCGTATTTTATAAATAGCTTTATATACGCATATAAAAAGGAGTATATCGAAAAAATGTACATACCACCTCTGAAAAATTATTCATACCACCTAGATGGTCTTAAATACTCGTATACTATACGTATATACTATCCGTTACGTGAGATACCACTACTACAGAAACCATCATTATAGACGGTTCAAAAACGTCATCACAGACGGTTTTATGAACCATCTGAATTTATGGGTCAGCGATAACGAAGGTTATCACAAACGGTTTTCAAACCGTCTGTGGAGTAAATATCACAGACGATTTGTAACTAAAAACCGTCTGTGATAGCTATCATCGCAGACGGTTTGTAAGACAAAACCGTCTGTGATATAAACATATCACAGACGGTTACATATCACAGACGGTTTTTAGTTACAAATCGTCTGTGATATTGATATATCACAGACGGTTTTTTGTTAAAAACTGTTTGTGATATACCTATATCACAGATGGTTTTGTCTTACAAACTGTCTGCGATGATAACTATCACAGACGATTTTTAGTTACAAACCGTCTGTGATATTCTTTTCTACCCCTAAATCTATTTCTGTTTATTGGCTAGCCTTAGCAAATGCTAGCCATGCTTTCTAAAATAAGCAGATCAACATGTACATGTATACAGACAATTCACATCTCAATTCATTTCAGAAACATATAACATCTAATTCACATCTCAATTCATTTCACAAACATAAAACATCTATTTCGCAAATCAATTAATTGAAATGAAGTAAAATATCCATTAACAATTACACAATTACAAAAGATCTACAATGCATTTGCACTTAGATGGTAACATTGCATTTTTTATTGCTCTATCATTCTGAAATCGAGGTCTCGCAAAAGGAACAGATCCATAATCAACGAACTTATCAGGCTGCACAAGCAATATTTGGATAGTGCATGATTGCCATCCAAGTATTGCTTGTGCAACCTGACAAGTCGTTGATTATGGATCTATTTCTTTCGCGAGACCTCGATTCCGGAGTGATAAGAGCAATAAAAAAAAATTATTGTACGTTGTGGAACTCTCCCTTTGAATTTAGGACTTGAGCCACCAAAAAGCACACGCACTCTCCTAGAATTCCTTCAAGGTTAGCCTGTTTCAATGCAGTTTTCGGGATGGACGCAGCCTGTCGATAGGAATATCAATGTGCGTATATATATAACTTGATAAGTATGAAGTAATGATGGGAATATTGACAAACCTTAGAATTGGGATTGGTGATCTTCGCGGAATCGATGAGTAGTCTTATATGGTGGCAAACATAGAATCCACACGTGTTGCCCGGCTGCTGCTGGTGGCACTGCAAAAAATAGAATGTGTTAATTCAAGAGGCATTAGTACCAATTGTTGCATAGGATTAATTAATATGTACATCTTAAATTTTAGATCATGTGTCAGGGCTTTGGCCCCTTGCGTCGAGAGCTTTGCCCTTTCAGCGTATATCGCGAATGCCCTACGTGATTCGAAAAAGTTGACCTTAGTCATTCGGAAGGAAAGAAAGAGTACAATATAGGTATGTATAGAAAAAATGTACTTACCTATCGATTACTTTGCCAACAACTGTATTGTCGGTTTTATTCTTACTTAGGGAATCAAGGTATATTGCCTTATTCCATTTTGGTACAATTACTATTAAAATCCAATGAAACTCCTGATTGTAGGGCATAAGTACATATTTCTTATCGCGGGAAGCCAGCAGTGATGCTGCAATGTACCTCTCGATGAAGCCAGAATCCTCGTTGATGGTATCACTGGCGACCAAGTGTGGGTCCAAGAAACCAACCGATGATCTAGATAATCTAGCTTCAGTCACCATGTATCTATATATATAAACACAAAAGCAACAAATTATATATGACATTTATCGGTATAACATGAACAGAGACTGTGATTGTACACACTTACAGCGTCCAGCATCGAACGAGTGAGGCATCGAGAGCGTTGAGCGTGAAAAGATCAAATAAATCCTCAATGGTCACCACGAAGACACCATCTTGAAATTCGTGCTGGAAATGATGCATCCTGAATTTGATAGTGATACCTGAGCGCCGTTCTCCCTCTAACTTATTGGATTGTTCTATATACCACGTGTGTAATTTGTTGCAACTAACTGGTAGGAATGGGAGGTGCTTCACCGGGTCGATCATCGGCTCGCCAAGCACGAATTTGCGGGCCAATGGCAGCTACGAGATATCATCATCGGTCTTCTTTGCTTTGCCCTTGCTGCCTCGGCTGTCCTTGCTACCTCGGCTGTAGGTTGACTGTAAAGGTAGCATCGGTGGAAGTTGTTGCACTGGCAATAGCTCCCATGGACTCATCACCGGTGCAGGTAGCGGTGGTGGAGATAGACCTTGTGGAGATGACACCAGTGCAAGTTACTCTGGTTCGTATTGCCTTTGTGGACCTGCCACCGGTGAAGAAGTCTCCAGGTAGATGTCTCTTTTGGGCCATTGGATGAATGTTCCAATGGCTTGCCCTAGAGTCACGATCTCGTCGTTGGGGGGCTTCGGTAGCGGGACGATATCGAAATTGGCATGCACACCATCCACAGTCAATTTTCCGAAGCCTGAAGCTAAATATGCACGGTGCACCATGGCCCCTTCACCGGACGGATATGCTAGGCCCCAAGCAGCGCATAAGGCAACGGAGGTATATCTCACTTGGAGTTTGCACTTCGTAGCTTGTAAGATGTCGTCCATAGAAAATCTACCCTTGCTTTCCGTCGTAGGATTGGACGCGCAGCTACTCTGACGGTTGGGGGGCTGGCTAGCACAGGAGCAGTGGCGGCCTGCTAATTTTCTTCTGTTTGTCTTCGCACCTCATCTCTGACGTAATCAGCAAGCTCTTCTCTAAGAGATGCCTTGATCTCCTTTCGTAGTCGTGCGTCACGCTCAGCTTTGTTTCTCTTCCTACTCCGATACAATTCAGAGTTATCTGAGAAACTTTGTTTCCAAGAAACATAAAACCCAAGGCCTCTTGTACGACCCGGGTGCTTCTTGTTTCTCAGTTCTGCGGAGAGTATATCTTTCTCTCTAATTGACTAGAATGATCCCTGAGAAGATTCGACACTCAGTGTATCCTGCAAGAGCCCGACATGTCATTTAGTTTTCAGGGAAGTTGTGGAGTAATTACAAGCTACGTAGTTCGATATCTTACCAGGTGGTGGGACATTTCCTAGTCTGCAGGGTTCCGGAAAGAGATGTCCCCCGATGACGTGGTAGATGACCTCGCTCTAATCCAATTTCGAGCGCGCTCATCCGGGATCATGGCAAATGGTGGGGCGGTGTTCCGTAGGATTGCCTGTTCGTCCTCCTGCCTTCACTGCGGGATTTTACCCGCATACCCAGCTGTGCCGAGTCTGTAGGCATGTGTGTTTTTTGCCTGGAGAGCCTTGTGCGTCGTGCTTGCACTTCTAAAAGCTTCTGTCGTCTTCATCTCCTTAAATTCGTTCCATTGTGGTTCTAGGAATGGGTATTTGTCAAAGGGTGTTAGATCCTTCTCCACATAGTTCTTGACAAGCACGCTCTTGAAGTTCTTCCATACTTTGCACGCCACTACCAACGCATGTCATTACACGAAGTAGTGGTGTTCTTCTGGGATCTCGAACGAAGCAAAAATCTCGGTCAGCAGCTCACGTTTCTGAGTCTCACTCACGGCCTTCCACGAATCGAATGTGATCTCAATTCGTTGTCGTGCAACTATTCCGATCGTTCTTCGAAATGCAGATGCTGCTCGGCGAGGAAGGAGAGGGGTCTCAGATCTATCGACTTCTGTGATGGTAAATCGGCCCTCAGGCTTTTTCGATAGTACTCTTCCTTTGCGTGTTGATTTTGGAGTGGACACATCCAGCGATGATGTTGTGGAATGTGCGGATGACATGTTGGCCTTCTCATACATGAAAAGTAAGCGTAATTAATGTAGCATATATATATATATATATATTAATATGAAAAGTACATATTATATATATATCAATATGAAAGAACATATATAGCTACTATGGTCGAAGAACCACACATTGGTAGCATCTATGGTATATCTCTAGCTATAGCTGCTATCTCGGGTCCTCAACCACCATTGATAATAAATATATATGTATACATATATTCAAGTATACATATACATATATATGCAACAATATACATTTATATATTCATTTATAAATATACATATATATTCACAATGTATAAATATACATTTATATGTTCATTAGCAACATACATATACATATATATTCACAATGTATACATATACACATTCACAATGTATACATATACATATACATATTCACAATGTATACATGAGGTAAAGGAATGAGTGTAATGTTGGCTTGGCTTCCTTGTATTTGGTAGTAAGATACTACTGTGATCTATTGGGTAGAACAATTTTTCATATTTAGATTTTAGATAGATCTATCTGAAATTTACATGCACATTCTGGCTTCTAACCTCAAAAAAAATTAATTGCAACAATGAAGAATAAAATGATTACATATCAAAGGGAGCTACTCCATGAAATCCATGGCAGCCAATTTTCAAGCATGTCCACTCCTTCTTTGGCCTAACCCTTAACCAAGCTCTACATGCATATCATGAAAGCCACCACATCGCGACTGTCACATACTTCCTGCCTAGATCGATGTACATACTTCCTTGTATTAGCAACTTTGGTGGAGGAAAAGTTTACCTTTGGTGGAGGAGGGGGCCGGGCTAGGGGTGGAGGAGGCCGCCGGGCTAGGGGTGGAGGAGGCCGTCGGGCTCGGGGAAGGCGGTGCCAGGCTCGAGGACCGGAAGCGGCGGCGACGGGCTCGGGCTCGGGGACCGGAGGCGGCCAGCGACGGGCTCGGGGGACGGTGGCGGCGACGGGCTTGATCGGGAGAGCGACTATAACTCTGTGCTTGGTTGGTGTAACTGTAGTAATGTATGCGCAAAACCCTAGCTGGGGTTTATATAGAAAGGCTTATTACAGACGGTTCTAAACTTACAACCATCTGTGATAATAAATATCACAGATGGTTCTAAACTCAAAACCGTCTGTGATATCATAGATATCACAGACGGTTATTAGTTAAGAACCGTCTGTGGTAATAAATATATGACGATTCTTAACGGATAGCGTGCGTGATATGTATGATATCACGAAGGTTGAAATTTAGAACCGTCGCAGGATACTAACTATTACAGACGGTTCTAAGCTTAGAACCGTCTGTGATAATAATCACAGATGGTTTTAAACTTACAACCGTCTGTAATAAGGCTTTGCCCGGCTGTAGTTAATAATTAATATAACTGCACCAACCAGCATTCAATAAGCCTTTGCCCAGCTGTGGTTATTTCTTTACAACAACCCTGTATATTTCTTTACAACAGCCCAATGAACATAGAGATACATTTGTATCACTCATTCTCAAAATTCACCTATATATCACACATTTTCACTTATACATAAATGCAAATTCACAAATATATCACACATATGCATTGTTATATACATAAAAGCCAATTCACATAAACATCCTATACATGCATTGTTATATACATTAATGCAAATGCCCACATATATGTCGCCATTCTCATTCCACTTGCTTATTTCCTTTAAAAAATAACCCTTCATGATGATCAATGCATACATAACTAGTTTTGTCATGTTGTTCATCGTCGACCCTTATACCATTTCTAAAATGAGGTAACTCGTCAAATTGATTGTATTCTTCCTCGTCCACTACATTCTCTACTCCGATAATTCTCCTTTTTTCATAAAGAACTATATGGCGCTTCTTATTTACCGGGTCGGTTACATAGAAAACTTAAATAACTTGGTTGGCGAGTACGAATAGTTCGTCTTTGTACCCGACATGTTGGAGGTTCACGGTAGTAACACCGTACTTGTCAACCTTCACCTGTGGGAGATGTACGCAATGACAGCGAAATAAGGGGATTTTAAAAACCACATAGTCGAGCTCCCAAATCTCTTCTACGAACCCATAGTACGAGTTTCTCACCCCATCAGTACTGAACGCATCTATGCGGACGCCGCTGTTCTGGTTAGTGCACATTACATCCTGATTCTGTCTATAGAATGTGTACCCATTTATGTCATATCCTTGCCATATCACAACTGTAAATGTTGGCCCTTTTGCCAACCATGTCAGCATCTCACTTGACGAGCTCCTAGTGATTTACTCCTTCAACCATTGGTTGAACCGACTGTTGTGTTGTCTCATGATCCAACCATGTCAGCATCTCACTTGACGAGCTCCTAGTGATTGCTTTCCTTCTGATAGTTCCGATACCCTTGAGCCTCCCCTCATGACGAGATTGAGGCACACCTATCGGTTGAATCTGAGTTATATAATCGACACAAAACTCAATGACCTCTTCGCTTACATAATCTTTGACGATGCTGCCCTCCGGCCGAGATCGATTCCGTACATAGGACTTGAGAATTCCTATAAACCTCTCAAATGGGTACATGCTACGTAAGAATATGGGCCCGCACATTTTTATCTCCCACACAACGTGAACAATGAGATGGACCATGATATCAAAAAATGAATGAGGAAAATACATCTCAAGATGACATAGAGTCATCACCACCTTGTCCTACAGAGCATCTAGTTCTTCGGGATCGATGACCTTCTAAGCAATTGTGTTAAAGAAATAACATAGCCTCATGATTGTCTCTCGGACTTTGATCGGCAAAATATTCCGAATTGCAATAGGGAGAATCTGTGTCATCAACACATGACAATCATGAGACTTCATTCCATTTAACTTCAAATCTTGCATCGAAACAAGTTTCTTCATGTTTTGACACCATGCAAATACAGGCACAGTTCTGTTTTCTCGGCCTTGGACAGAGTGTAACACGCAGGGGAAGGTACATTCATCCCTTATCTGTTGTTCTCAGTGCTAACTCACGCCTGATATCCATATCAGCCAAGTCAAGCCGTGCGTTGACGCCATTCTTTATTTTATCACGAATGTTCAATAAGAGACCAATCAAGCTGTCACATACATTCTTTTCTACGTGCATGACGTCGATGCAGTATCGAACATCTAGGTACTCCCAATAAGATAAATCCCAAAATATTGATCTCTTCTTCCAGATGTTCTTCTCACGACCCCTCAATTTACGTCCCTTTCCGAGGATAACATCTAAATCCTTAACCATATTTATAAGCCTGTTTTTCGCTTAAATGCCTTGGAGCTGAACCGTCCTCCTTCTCTCTGTCAATTTGTTTCTTTATCTTGCGGTATAGATGAACCATCCGAAGGAATTGACGGTGACGCATGTACACGGTTTTGCATGAGTGTTTCAGCCACACACTCTCAGTACTATCTAAGCAGTAAGTACAAGCTTTGGCACCTTTTGTACTCTGGCCCAACAGGTTAGTAAGGGCAGGATAATCATTTATGGTGTAGAACAATAAGGAGTGCAAAGTGAAATTCTCTCGTTTGTATGCATCCCATACCTGTACCCCTTCGTCCCATAGTACTTTTAGATCTTCCACTAACGGTGCTAGGTCTTCATCAATATCATTCCCAGGTTGCTTTGGCCCTTGGATAAGTATTGACAGCAAAATATACTTTAGCTTCATACACAACCAAGGAGGAAGGTTATAGATGCAAAGAGTCACGGGCCAAGTGCTATGTCGGCTGCTCATGCTACTGAAAGGATTCATTCCATCTGTACTCAATCCAAACCTAATATTCTTCGGTTCTGCACCGAAATCTGCAAAGCACCTATCGATGTTTCTCCACTGGGTGGAATCAGCAAGGTGTCTCAGCATTCCATCCTTCTTGCGCTCCTCCGAGTGCCATCATAGTAGTTTTGCCTCCTTTGGATTCGTAAAAAACCGTTTCAAACGGGGAATTATAGGAAGATACCATGCCACCTTTCCAGGAGGTCCTCTCTTCACCTCTGTTCCCTCGCCATCATCATCTGATTGATTATTACATTTGTATCGGGATGCGTTGCACACCGGACAGACATGCATGTTTGCATACTCTTTACAGTAGAGGATATAGTCGTTCGGACATGCATGTATTCTTTCTACTTCTATTCCTAATGGACAAAGAACCTTCTTGGCTTTATACGTGATTTTACTAAAAACTGTTTGTGATAGTCAAGTATCACAAACGGTTTTTGTTAAAAACCATCTGTGATATTCCCGATTATCACAGACGGTTCATTAGTAAGAACCGTCTGTGATAATCAGCACAGACGGTCTCCAAAATAAAACCGTCTGTGATAGCTCGATCGGGACTCGGGAGAGCGACTATCGTTATACGAGGCATCTATATCATTAATTAATGTTTGGCATATGAACCGTCTATATCATTACTGTTTGGTATACGAACCGTCTCTGCTAAAGGTTAAATATGCGCGCCTATTCCTCAACGCAACGTACGTACAATATGGCTTCTACTATTCTTGTGATCATCTCCTTCCTCTCATTTGTTCATCAAGAGTTGTTCGGCCGGAACCTTACATAGGCAGTCAGCAATTTACATCTGGAGCAGCTTCTCCGCACACACCCTGCTCTCCTTCCCTAACTTTCTTGCATCCGTCAGCTCGACCTGATCATCCACCGTCGACGGAGGCGTCTCGCTGCCGCTCAAGAAAGGGAAACAACCCTCACCCTGATTCTTCTCAATAATGTGCACAGAGCGGAAGAAGCTCTTGTGGCATTGGAGAGACTGATGGATAGCATTGTCGATCAAGCAGAAACGGCAGATTCTGAGGAATCTTATAATGCTATCCTCTACGATATTATGGGTTATGCTACTAATCATTTGTCCAGGCTGGAGGAGGAAGTGCTGAGGGCAAGGACAATCTTAACGGCGTTCGAGAACTCAGCGGCTGATCCTCCAACTCCCAAAGTCGAAGAGGAAGTGTACGAAGCCCTGAAGATTAGAATCTGGGAATCTCTTTATCTGTGTGACTTTTGTAATAAATTTACCTTTAATTTATGATCTCTTGGCCCAGTAGTTCTGTAGGTAAGTTATTAGAAGCAATGTATACTTATATATTAACTAGTTCTGTAGTTAAGTTATTAGAAGCACTGTATACGTACTTATATATTAACCTCTGACAGAAAACATCACAGATGGTTTTTTATTTAAAACCGTCTGTGATAATTCCAGATTATCACAGACGGTTTTTAATAAAAACTGTCTGTGATACTGAAATATCACAGACGGTTTATTGGTAAGAACGGTTTATGATACTCGTTTTCTCCGATGCCATCAACACAGACGGTATCCAAATTAAAACCGTTTGTGTTAATGTCGATCCTGACGGTTTTGTCAAACCGTCTATGATTTAGCGTCTACTATTAGGCTTTCGTAGTAGTGTACTCTCTATATTGTGAGATCGACACATGGTGCAATTACACCTAGGTATAGAAAAGAGGCTTCATATATATATATATATATATATATATATATATATATATATATATATATATATATATATATATATATATATATGTATATATGTGTGTGTATATATATCGATCACTGCTTGCTTCATATCTGTACAAGATATGTGTTATATATATCCAGGTTGGACGCTTGGAATGAAGGAACCGATTCCGCTTTCAATCTGCTGATGTTGCAGGGAACGTTAGGAGTAGCTTTCCTACTAGCTTAGCATGCAATGCATTGGGTCTAAATCGAGCAAGCAGTAAATATTACATGTTTTTTTGTCTAGCTTATGGATTTTGGTTATTCATGAGAGAGAGTACGGAGAAAGATATTCATGTTTGATTTTGGCCCGATCTAGATGAAGTTGTTACAGTGTCTACTATAATCGATTTGTAGATCTCGTTTTAAAAAGATACTCCGTTTGAAAGTTAGTTACTATAAAAAAATCAAAAGATAGAAGCTGAAAAGAATAGACTTGTATGTAGTAGTCTTCTGTTCTTTTTTATTTAATATCCTAGAATCTATATTGTCAAAATTTCTACTACCAATATATTTAAAACTATCTAAATTAACAATGTCATTAGATTTGTTATTAAAAAATTCTCATACTATTATAATTTTATTAGTATTTTTTAATATAAAGTTATAAAAAATACCGATGAAAGTGTATCTCATAAACCGTAAAGAGTAAAAAATATCAAATAAAAACCAGAAGGAGGAATAGTAGTAATACTTTTTTTGACGGAAAGTAGTAGTAATACTTAATGCTTATCAGTTATTAGCACCAGATATGAACTCGTGGTCTGAAGAACCAGTCTTTTTTTCTATCCCTTTTCTTAAAGAGTGTAGCAGCTTTCGTGTTAGGACTTTGGATGGCTGTAAATGAATATCCCCTCTATTGCCCCTAGTACAATTGCCCCTGGTACAATGCTAAGTGGTAGCCATTCTTCCGTCGTGCATATAAACAATACTGTAAAAATTCTATGTGCCATACATGTCCCTAAAAATGAAGACATGGCATTAATATAAAATAAGTACCACCTACAACTTTCACCCATATAAATAGCGCCACTTTGTTTATTGTCAGACGCTGGATTAGCAAATTCAGATTCTCTATAATTTCACCGTATTATTCCTTACATTAGTAGATAGTACTCACAGATATATTATTGTATATCAAAAACATAACCATAAATTCAGTAGATAGTGCAAATCATAAATTCTCGTGTTACATCCACACCAACCACTCTTACCATCCGCCCAAACAGGTATAGCAAGTTTTTAGGGGTTTTGAGAAGAATAACCTAAGTTGTCACAAATTATCAGTCACTTACATCCAATAACTATCCCAAAAATAAGTTTTCATGTTTGAAGAGTAATGAGCAAGGCAATTTAATGCCCTAGACTTTCATACGACTAGGATGGCATTATATTATGACCTATAGCTAGTAAAGTTATTATTAACATCTAGGGTGACAACGATCAGATATTTCTAGTGTCAAGGAATAGCATAACAATAATATTATGACATCATCAAGTAGGCATGTAGTTACCTTAAGAGTTGACATACATTTGCATAATAAATTAAGCATGCAATTTGATAATTTAAAGGCAACATAATTGTGCATAAAATGTATGATCAATATGATCAAAGTGATGACTTATCTTGCTTATTTTACCACGGCCTTGATTTAACTCAAAGTCTGCTCAATCAATCAGTAGTATTGAATCCTTGACTTCGTCTGTACCCAAGTCTCGATCCAAGTCGAGTTTGTCGCTTCGTCGAGTCTTCAAATTTTAATATGCGGCAAACAAACGAAAAACTAACTAAATTCAAATAACTCCAAAAGTTCAAAAAAATTTAATTGGGCTTATTTATATTTTTGTTATGATTGAGGATAGTGAAAAACTTTAACAAGTTTGTAGAATAGAGACAGGGTTTAAGAAGGAATGAAGGTAAAGGAATATTTTTTGTGAATATTCTACTTTAGATATGGCTTAGATATAGCCGATTACCAAGTTTCAATCTTTGACTTGATAACTTTATTTTTATTGATTTATGTTTATCAAGGAAGTTTTATGAGTCAGGGTAGACATACAGATAGGAATGAGAGATTACCCAGGCACTAGGTATTATTAGCCGAGTGTTGAACTGAGTGATTTGGTGGTACGGTTTCACATGAAATGGGTATGTTTTAGTAGGTTAAATCTTAATATTTCTAGACAAGGTATTATCTGGGATGGCAACTGCTAAATAATTGAACCATTAATTTAATAAATTAATTAGGAGTTGGTGAATTAATAAATTTTCATTAGGAGCAAAGTTGATCATTTTGATGATTGACAAACTTAGAAATGACTAATGGTTACACTTTGCATTGTTAATTACTTTCAAATGTTGTTAGTGAATTTAAATCCAGAGATGACGATTGGATGATTACCAATTAGGCAGGATTGCATTTTAGCAGGATTCTTTAATTTAACAATTTTATTTTCACAAGTAGCGTTATTTTATATATCTTTTTGCAAGAGGTGGGCTTAAGATAAATATTAGTGTCTTACAATTAATTTTGAGAACCATTTAATTAGTGATAGAATATGGTATAAGGATTATTGATGCCCAGAAGGTTTTTTACATTTATAAGGTGATCCTTAATTTAAATCTAGGTGTTTTTATAGGTAATTATTTGAGACGTAACCGACCACTACTTCAAGCACTAATTAGAGGAAAGTATCATAATGTTAGAGATGAGCAAATTGTGATTAATGTTTTGTGTGGCAAAATCTTGTTAGATTAATTAACTTTATTTGCATTAACAGATGTAGATCCAGAGATAAAGATATGACATATATTATTCAGGCCCCTCGAGTTTTTGATATGTTTTGAAATTAGAGGTAGAGTTTGCAGCGTAGGATTTGAGAGCGTTGCAATTATCTTTATAAAGCCTCAAGTCCCAATTTATGATGACCTGCATTTCATTTTCTTACATCTAATTATTAACTTGCTATTTCTTAGTTGACAACTATTTAGGATTAAATTTCTAGTACTTTTAAGTTTATAAAATCCTTTTAATTAGCTTCACATATTAGATTTTAACATTAACATTTATTGGATCCATGTTAATTACTTGATAATTGGAAAATAGTTCATGGCATAGCCTTGCTTTAGATAACTCTTGCGTGAGGATTAATTCAAAAAAATATATCTATTGGTCATGAGAATAAAAAAATTAAACTCTAAACATTTTAATTTGCATAAACTTTTGATTTGGTTTCAAAATTGAGTCTTGGTCTTATTCTGAGTATAACCTCCTGCTAACAAAATTCCTCAAGAATAAATTCTGGGCATACCTTTTTAAAAGTTGAACACAAGAGCAAGGGATACCAAAGATAAACATGCAATGGTTGTCCATACCTCCTAGTCGGGCCCACCTGTCATGAGAGAAAGGGAGAGAGACAGGGGACATAAACAGATGAGGGGCACATGTTCGGCTAGAGCAGGGGCCAAAACAGGGTAGGGGCACAGTGACCTCGGCAGGCGGGCTGCTGAGGCGACCGTAGGGGCAGCGGGGGTGCAAAACGGGACCATGGGTGGTAGGGAAGGCCAGGGGATAAGGTCGGTGCTCAGGGTGAAGCAAAGCGGCTCAGGCGGTGGTGCGAAGCAGCCAGCGCAGGGAGGCCATAGGGATGGTGGTGGCCAAAGGGAAGGGAGGAGAAGATAAGGTGAGCATAAGCACGAGTAGGCCATGAGGAACTTACCCATATCGATAGCTTGGCTGGGAAGATGTCGAGGTGAGACGGTGACGGCCACGGGCGGCTGTGTGGGGAGGTAGCCGTGGGCGGTGAGCTAGGGTAGACAGGAGATTTGACTGGCGGTTGAGGGATCTCTGGGGTGGCGAGGAGATGCTCCTGCTAGGAGGAACCAAGCTGTGGTGGGGCGGAGGTGAGGTGGTGGCAATGGAGGTGCTGTTGGCCGGCGGTTGGGAAGAAGCATTGTGCGGAGAGCTTTGCTTCACAGGAAACGAATTGAATGGGAGAGGAAGATATTGGGGAGGTGGGACATGCCATGATGCGGTCGGATTATGAAGGCATTCACCGAGGTGGCCGGGATGGGGTGGTGGCCGGCACGAGCGCAGGGGCGGCTCAGGCGAGTGTGGCTTCAGGGAGGAGGAAGGGGCAATGAGACGTCGGCTCTTTATAGCTCGAAGAGGGTAGGTGGTCATTGCACATTGAAGGTGAGCATCAAAGCTGGACAGTGGTGTCGTACGCACGCGCCTGTGGCGTTTCAATGCACGACGCGGCGAGAGCAGGCTTGCGTAGGGGCATAGGTGAGGTAGGCTGGTGGTAGGGTACAACAGCTACGCAAAACCGGGGGTGGGGCCAGGTGAAACTGGGGCGCGAAGCAGCTAGCGCGGCGGGCGCACGGGCTGGGCTGTCGGCCGGGATGCACAGGTGCAGGAGCAAAGCAGGGGAGAAGGGAAAAGAGAGGAGAGCACCGGGGTGGGCCGGAGGCCAGGGGAAGGAGGAAGAGGCCGGGAGAGGTAAGGAAAATGGGCTAAGGTCCCAAGGTTGTTTGGAGATTTTTCTGAATTTTTGTAATTCAAGGTTAAGTTGCAAATAGTTTTTGAATTTAAAAACTTAGTTCAAATTTTTGGTTTCAAAATTTGCACTTTAATATTGTCGAGTTTTGAGAGATAATCTTTGAATTTGAATTTTCAGATATCAAGATTAGATGGGAAGTTTTAATATTAATTGTGCTTTCAATTTCTATTCTTGGGTTTTGGATTTCCCAATTCTAGTTTTAAAATTGAATTTTGGACTTGCGAAGAAAATTTAAAATCCATCTCAATTTGTTTTCCGCATTCCCGGTTCTTAGGCTTTGATTTTGTTTTTGCTAATTAAATTTATTGGCAAAGATCCAAACCAAAAATTTAAAGAAATGCCAAGTTTTTGGAATTCATTGGAAAAGAGAAGAAAAGACTTTATTGTTTTAGTAAATATACTAGTTCCCATTTTGAGATGTTACATTTATATACTATGTTTTCACCGTAGCTGCAGCAATCTCTTCCATGGGATTCATCCACACTTTGATATCATCGCCTCTTTTGTTGAAGAACTCATTGGTAAATAGCTTGTGACCCAAGAGAATAAAAAAAAGGGAATAGAGGAGATATCGGAAAACAAACAAATATTGCTTCGCGGAGTTAGCAGTCTAGATCCAACTGGTGCTCTCGGGAATAGGCACAATGTGCATTCCACGGCTAGTTCCAAATTGGTTCTGACTTCTTAACATAATTTTTTCTTTGTATTATTCAAGAAGATATAACGATATTTTTTATTTTTCTATTTATTTTTCTTTAAATGAATACTTCAAAAAAACTATTAATCGCTACGCACTACTACAAAAAAAATTTATATTAGACGTCTTATCACAGACGATTTATAAAAACCGCCTGTATTAAATACAATCACAGACGATTTTTATCAACCCTCTGTGATACTACCACAAATGGGTAATATCACATACGGTTCTTAATAAGAATCGTCTGTGATATCCCCGCAATATCACAGACGGTCTTAATAAAAACCGTCTAGTATCACAGACGGTTCTTATTAAGAACCGTCTGTCATATGGCCAATATCACAGACGGTTCTTAATTAAGAACCGTCTGTCATATGTTTCCCGCCTTACACACCTCTAAAATTTCATAATTCCCTGCCTGAGTTCGAGTAAGATTTCGTTTTGACACATATTCAGTAAAATAGGCATAACTTTTGCATACAGTATCCGTTTTTGATGTTTTTGTACTCGTTGGAAAGCTAACGATGAGTCTGATCCAAAAAAATGACTAACCGATGCTAGTTGCCCTTGAAGACCCCCAAAATTGGCCATTTGTAGTCTCAAATTCGAATCGTAAGTTTTTTATTTCTGTTTTTGCCAAACTTTTCAATTTTTCCTTCGAAATTTGGGGTTCATCTCAACTGCAAAGTTGTAGATTTCGTTGAAACCTTTCAAATGAGTATATATAAATCATATAGAACTTTATTATTTCATATTTTGAGACTAGTTGTTTATATTGTATCGGTATATATATAACCAACATCACAGGCGATTCGTGGTTCAAATCGTCTGTGATACTATTACAGACGATTCTTACCAAAAACCGTATGTGATAATTTGTTCCCTGACCACTGGGCCCGTCAATCCTCCTCAACCCAATTACAGCCAATAAAAACCGACCAACCCATACCTCACGGATCATAACTCTCACTCCTCTATAAATACTCACCCGAACACATCCACTCCCTTCAAATGCGTCTTAAGCTTCCCCCCTCCATTTTTTCTTATAGTATTTGATTTTGTGAAGTTTAGATCTCCATCGTAGCCTCCATTGTTGCTACTTTGTTGGGTTTGAGGTTGCCCGGAAGCTTACAGTGAGGCGGCCGCAAAGAAAGCCTACCCGAGCTGCATCAGGGACGAGCTTCCATTAGGATATCTTACTCTTCTATTTTCTTTCTTCTCTGTTGCTCGATTTGTAATAAAAATGGAATGTTCTTTGCTATTGTAATGATGGATTGTAGTTCTGTAATGTTGTAATGGTGGATTGTAATATAAATAGAATATTGTAATATAAATAGAATGTTCTTGCTATTTGTTGTCGTATTTGCTTGTTTTCAAACGGCATACCTAATATTTCCTGAGGCTAATTCAAAAATAGAAAAAAATTTAGATATAGAATAAACTGTCATAGACGGTTTTGTAGTATAAATCGTCTGTGAAGAACATCATAGACGGTTCTATATATAGAACCGTCTATGATGAAAAAGTATCATAGACGGTTATATATATAGAACCGTCTATGATGAAAAAGTATCACAGACGGTTCTATATATAGAACCATTTATAGTATGTGAGTATCACAGACGGTACTTTTGTTAGAATCGTCTGTGATAGTATTTTTCATATATAGTTCTAGTTATAAACCATTTGTATTGTATTCATCACAGACGGTTCACAAACCGTCTGTGATAACTTTTGATTATCTATGACCCATAAATTCAGATGGTTCAAAAAACTATCTGTGATAATATTTTTGAACCGTCTGTAATGATAATTTCTGTAGTAATGACGATATCATATCAGATAAAACAAAAAAATCAAAGCACTTCTGAACGTGTCTAATTCGCATGGTATGGCTTTCGCAAAACTATTATCATCTTATCTTTTTTTGTTCAGTCGCACCTGACATGCGGTTTGCTAGTACACTAGCGTGACATTGTTTCATTTCAACTTCTGCCTCTGATTTTCACTTTTTTTCACTATTTAGTAATTTATTTTTTTTTCTGTTTTTTAGATTTTTTAATCTTTTTTTTCTCATATTCCTTTGCATTGTCTGTGATGAGTTAATATGTTTTTTCTATTTTTAAATTTTTTATATTTAATTATGCTAAATAAGCTAACTTAACTAAGTAAAAAATAAACTAACTACAATAAAAAAATCATAAGCCATCGCTATTCCAAACACCCTCATATATGCCGTTAATTGCAGCTGGTGCGTCAGCCACTCCGGGAATAAATAATTTTTGTCCTGGATCTGTCCGTACTAGAAGATATAAGGAAATTTTTTCCAAAACACCCCATAAGTAAAATACATGTGACAGTGCAGTAAAAATTCTCTCGATAAAAAAATTACAGTAAGGACGCAACAACTTAAAACATGGAATTAATATAAAATAAATACCAGCAACAGCTTTCAACCAAGTCGAGAGGTCGGCGGAACTTTCACAGGCTGCCATGAAACCAATGGTAGAGGATGAATTCCGCTACTTCGTATTTTCGTTGTGGTGAGGGGAAAAAACATGGGCTAGCATCCAGTCTTTAATTCCGCTACGGCTGATGATTTTTAACTATAGTTAATGATTTTTTATTATACTTTTCGATACAATAACAAATAGCAAAGACGTCAATATAGATGGTATACACGATTTCAGGTTTGAAAAACCATTTAGAAAATCAAAAATCACCCTGTTTTGATGTTGGCTTTTTAAATTTTGGAGAAGTCAAAAGTAAAAAAGAAAGCACTGGTGGTGGATGCCCCATCTGACTTCACGCCGCGTACGCTCCGGTTTAGCATTCTGTTTAGCTGCGATCGCCGAACCAAAAGCCGTGTCACACGCCCAGCAAATAGCCTTTTTCTTGACAGTAGAGTGTTGTATAATATTTTGGCATGAAATTAAATCAATATGAAAAAAGTAGATTAAATATGGCCACCAACCTTCACCCATGTAAACAACGTTGTGTATAAGTATTGCCCCATCTGCACCCTAGTAGCAGCAAGCTCCACCAGTTCATACAAACTTTTCTGGTGGACACATTACATTGAAATAGGTTGCAAATGAAAAGAAAGGACAGAGGAGAGGTCCAAGCAGATGAGAGAGGAAATAACGTAATCGTGAAAAACACTAGGGAATAGGAGACACTGGGAATGAAATGATCGCTGCTCCGTGAGGCTATCAGCCTTAGATATCTGCATGTTCGCTGCTGAATCCGTCCAGCATGCCGGACAGGGGATCTGCATCAAGGGCATACCAGCAAGATAGGTTACCATGTTAACGTATCCTACACACTTAAGTTTAGAATCCATTTACGGTATATTCTAACTAAAAAAGTAATAAAAAATTTTACGTGTACTTCTAAACTTATTTTTAACTATGTATAAAATTTGAAGTATAGATTCATTATATATTAGCGGTAACAAAAAAATCTAACAAATGTTAAGAATTAAAATTTGTTAGAATTTCCTCTTTTTCTACTTTTGACATAGAATAAATTTGAACTTAAAATTTTATATATAGCTGAAATGAATGTTTTGTTTTTACCGTGAATAGTTTTGAATCCCCTGTAACATATCTCATTACATGAACTGTCCACTTTGCAACTATATAAAAACAAGCTGTACTGCTGTAGTACGGAATTTTCATTTTAGAAACATTTTGTATGAAACATCGCATTAAAGTTCCTAAGCCAGTTACCTGCTGCCCGCAGGCAGGTCAGGGCGCATGTGTTTGCTAGTCATATAATATTTTCCTCCAAAGTTCTGATGTAATATTTTGGTTGCTAGTCATATAATATTTTCCTACAAAGTTCTTATGTAATATTTTGGGAGCATGTGCTTGCTAGTTATAATACGAGAAAATTTGGTTAGTGCCATCCCAAAGATTGGCGTGTAGGAAAATACCATTATGGACCGCACGATTGGGCAAATGCCATTGCGAAGACCGAAACTATTGGAAATTCCCTTGTCGTGAGGGTTTCGTGACCCAATATCGTTTAGAGGTGTGAAAAGACTGTTTTGCCCTTGCTAAATATTAGTTTGCTGGCACCAATGAAGTGGGCAGGTTAGCGGCAAAGAAGCTTGCAGTTGGGGATATAAAAGTCATCCTTTCTATTGCCCTCCCCCTCCTAAGGCATTTCTCCCCTTCCTATCTATCTTCTCCCTATCTCTCCCTCGATCTGAAGAAGGGATTAGCCAAGTGAGCTTCTCTTGGGTACCTACAGTCGTTTGCTTGAAATGTAACACGTTTGTTAAATAGAAGACCTCGGGGATGGCCAAGAATCCTAGACGCCTCTACTACAAGTGCCCTTTTTACTTGGTGAGTTAAGTTCGGTTGCTTTGTTCCAATCCTTCCACATATGTGTCCTTATTTGATGATTTGCCCTAGTCATTCTTTTTTGTTGGGCATTGGGAGGCATATGCCCTTTCTCATCACACACATAGCATCGAATGTTGCTATAGCGCTTGTGATCATGTGATTGCCCCTTCTTGCTCTTCTCATGACTAGCGCTTCGATATGAGTGGCTTTTCATGAATTTTTTTATTCTTCTTACAAGAAGAGCCAATTCCTCCTTGAAATCATCTTCGTCATCTTTGGACTCATCGCTTGATACCATCTTAGCCTTGGAAGCGGTTATCTTCTTCCCTTTGGGGGAGGATTACTCTACGTGCTCCTCCTTATCTTTCTTGTACAATTCATTGGTGATGAGGTTTTCCAAGAGTTGTGTTGGTATCATTCTACCCAACTCGGGAGAGTTGAAGAAGAGTATCACCAATGTCTCATATTTTTTCGGTAATACCCTAAGCATCTTTCTCACAATATCAACATCGGTTAGAGACGTGCCAAGGCCTTTGAACTCATTCACAATGTTATTTTGGTGAGAATACATTTCATTTATACCCTCACGAGGCAACATTGTAAATGTCTCATATTTGATCCAAAGCCTATGCAATTTAGCTTCTTTAACCGCATATGTCCCCAGATGTAGTTATGTTGGACCCAGATTTGAAATCCAGAATCCTCTATGATTCCACCGCACTATTCCTTGGATTAGTAGATAGTGCTCACAGTAGATGTTGAATCAACTTATACATCAGATGATAGTCACAAAGTCATAATATACTTTACATCAGAGTTTAAAATATGCCACATCGGGTGACAGTTTTACAAACAGGCCTCCAAGGTCAAATACTTATAGAACAAAAGTATAGCAGCGAAAACGAAAACACCAGCGGAACCATAAGCCACAGGCAAGAGACTGGCGGTTAATTGTGTGCAACTATATTACCTAACCCTTAGGCATTATGGGTGCACACCCTTCCAGCAGGCCAACTTGTCTAGGACTAAAACATTTTAAAATGTGCCCTAGTTGCAGTTGTCGGCTCTATGGTTTGATGCATCCTCGTAGGTATAATGATCTTGATCTCCTGCTTCTGGATATGATGATGCATGGATTGTGTCGAGACCCGAATATGCAAATTTGGACTCTCTGTGTAAACTACACTAGTCCAGGATCACGCTAGTGCACACAGTTAAACATAGATGTAATCACAACCATACACACGATATATTAAAGGGAAAACTCAAATATCGATAAAAATCAAAGGTACGACTTTATGGCCAAGCTTACATTATCTCTAGCCGGAAGGGCTTAACAAAATAGCAGCGGAAATCCAAAATAAAGCGTAGCGGCCAATCGACAAGCCCCACAGGCTATCGAGTGGAGAACGAAGCCTAATCCGTGAAATCGTCGTAGTACTCTCCTTCTGGAACATCCTGCTGATAATACTCCTCGCCCTCAACTGAGCAACATAGGCGTAAAGCCGTGATTATATTGGTACTCAGTAAGTCGTTTGTAACAAATGAATGCGATATAGTATGCAAGGCTTACCAATGGAAGGCTGAAAGGTTAATTTGCATAAATGACATTTCACAGTAAATATGATAAATAGATTGAAAGCGAACTTTAAATGAAAACAATAATAATAAATAATTAAAGGAATGAACATAATCCACTTGTGAACACCTATTCACAAGTTAAACCAACAGTGAACTATCTGTCCACCTCCAACATAAACCACCAAGTTTAAAAGATAACGCTAACCCTCGTGTGAAATCACCGAGCATTGTCCATGACCGAGGACGCGGCTATTCGAATAGTTTTACACTCTGCAGAGGTTGCACAATAGTATCCACACGATGTGATTAGCCTCGATCTCAGGAAATCACAACAAGGCCTTTACAATACTCTACCTCAATCCAATCCTGCCTGCTAGGGTTTCGCATCACACCCCCCTTGCGCCACATGGAAATCAGCATCCATGTTTATCATAATGACAGAATTGACATTGAAATATTACAAATTTCAATGACACACTAGACATGTCCCCCCAATCCTGCTCTAGTATGTCTATGCCATACTAGACATGTGGTTTGCACGATTAAGCTCAGATCAATAGCGCACAAAGTTAAGTCCTTAACATTACCCGGGCAAGGCTACCACATTCCCCGAAGTGCACCTGCATTTCCCCCTTTACTGCACGATCACTCGCCCGAGTGCAAAACCAAGTTTGTATCTCCCCGCCAATGACACACCAATGCCACGGCACAAATTTTAATACACGTGGCACCAACCACAGTTCGATATTTCAATAAGTCAAATTAATAAGTAACATGTGATGATGAGACCATTCGAAAATTAAGTAAGGCTAAGCAGTCTAATTCTACCAACCCATATGATAACTATCATAACATCACTAGTATGTTTCCAAACCTAAGGTGACAATGGCATAAGGGTGTTCCAAAATATCTAGGAGGGATAAACAAACTGGGACGATAACTACCAATTACAACAGTTGCATAAAAATCAGCGATGCAATGTATTTTGAAACAAAATAATTAAATAATAGATTTGTAAACTGGGTTCAACATGATCAAAGGACACGACTTGCCTTGGTTATGCTCAGCGAGGTACTCCTGGTCTTCGGGCGTAGATCCTACGCCTCCGGAATCCAAATATAACAAGGGGAAAAACGACCGACACAAAGAAAACACATAAAATGATAAGCAAATGAACTCCAAAAATCATAAAACCAGAACCAAAAGCTAGAGCTCGATTTTAGATGAATTTAGAAAAACCAACGGGGTCAATCGGAGCTAGGACGGAGGAGAATGGGCTCTCGAAAAATTTAATCTAAAGAAAATCGGGAAAATCGGAAAAGTTACTGTCTTGTCGAGCGGGCGCACGGGAAACTCGGTCCACGGTGGACTCGGCGCATGGAAACAGTGCGCGCGGCCGGCGAGGTAGGGCTGACATGGCTGCCACGTCGGCTAGGGCGAAGACGCACGGGTGACGGCGAGACGGCCCGGGAACGGCGGCACAAGCGCGAGGGAGCGGAGGCGAGGGTTCGGCGATAGCGGCACGCGAACCGAGGGATGAGCGGTGTTAAAAACACATGAACCGAGGGAGTTCGATCGGTTACGGCGCCGTGAGGATTCCGATCGGGGACGGGGCATTAGCGGGGTGACGCGTGGCACGGGTCCGGCATCGGACGGCCACGAGCGGTGTGGGGCGGCTAGGATTAGGGTTAGCGAACGCGCGGGCGAGGCTGATCCGACGGCTGGGGAGGCACGGCGTGGGGATCGGACGGCGCACGGCGCGGGTGGGAGCGAGCGGGGGCGCGCGCGGGCGCGGGCCGGGTTGGTGCCGCCGCGTGGCAAGGCGGGCGAGGGCGCGGGGAGCAGCGATGCTGACGCGTGGGCATGGGGGAGATCGGGCGGCTCCGAGCGGGTGAGGGCGGGAAGTGGAACGGCGGCGGTAGGGAGTGCCGGATGGCTGACGCGTGGAAGGGAGGCGGATCGGGCGGTGGGGAAGAATTTTGTTTTCTTTTTCTTTTTCAGAAATTTAAATAAACTTTCAAGAGCTCTAGAAAATAGCAAATAAATCCCAAAAATTCACCAAAAATACCAAAAAATTCCTTGAGACCTGAAAAATCCAAATAAAATATTTCAACTTATGTTAATGTTTATTTTAATCATATTAAGTCATTTAAAATTCTAAAAATTCATTTGAAGCTTGAATTAATTCCAAAAAATTCCAGAAAATTCATTTTTAAATCCTGGCTTTAAAAATTGCAGAAAAATAGGATGTTACAAACCTTACCCCCTTAAATGAGATCTCGACCCCGAGATCTGGGCCAACTAAGAGAATAGGTTCGGAAACTCTGCTCTGAGGTCCTCCTCGTGCTCCCAGGTTGCTTCCTCCTCTGAATGGTTGCTCCCCTGAATCTTGCAAAAACGGAGTACTTTATTCTGGATGACTCGCTTTGACACTTGCAAAACTTTGATTGGGTGCTCTTTGTATGACGGGTCCTCCTGCAGGTCAACAGCCTCAACTGGCATAACCTCCTCTGGCACACGCAAACACTTCTTCAGCTGGGACACATGGAAGACGTCATGTACCCCACTGAAGGACGCAGGTAACTCCAACTGATAAGCAACCTCTCCCTGGCGTTTCAGAATCCTGAACAGACCAATATATCTTGGTGCAAGCTTCCCTTTTAACTGAAACCTCTTCACACCTTTGACTGGTATGATCCGGAGATACACAAAATCATCTGGCTCAAAACTCAGCTCTTGGCGTCTGGTATCTGCATAACTCTTCGGTCTGGCTTGGGCAGTTTTCAATCTTTCCTGTATCAAACGGACCTTTTCCTCAGCTTCTTTTAAACAATTTGGACCAAAACCTGTTCTTCCCCCGTTTCTTTCCAATTAAGAGGGGTTCTACATTTCCTGCCATAAAGTGCCTCAAACGGTGACATCTGCAAACTGACCTGATAACTGTTGTTGTACGAAAACTCCGCAAAAGGCAAACAACTGTCCCACTTGGACCCGTGATCTAGCACACATGCTCTCAACATATCCTCAATAATCTGATTCACTCGCTCTGTCTGACCATCTGTATGAGGGTGGTATGCTGTACTGAAATTTAAGTGAGTTCCCATAGCCTTATGGAAACTACCCCAAAAACAAGAGGTGAACTGCGATCTACGATCTAATACAATCTTCTTCGGCACACCATGTAAATTGACAATTCTGGACATGTAAAGCTCTGCTAATCTGTCACCACTATAGGTTGTCTTAATTGGAATAAAATGAGCAACATTGGTCAATCGGTCCACGATGACCCAAATCGAATCATAGCCCTCTTTGGTCTTAGGCAGACCGACTATGAAGTCCATACCAATTTCTTTCCATTTCCACTCAGGAACTTTCAATGGCTGTAGCAAGCCTGCTGGTCTCTAATGCTCTGCATTTACTCTCTGACAAACATCACAAAGGGACACATACTCAGCGATCTCACGCTTCATGCTTGGCCACCAATACTTATCCTCTATATCCTGATACATCTTGGTACTGTCTGGATGAATTGAATACAACGACTCATGAGCCTCTTTTAACAACACATCCTTTAGCTCTTGCTTATTTGGCACACACAACCGTTGCTTGAACCACAAGGTTCCTTGGTCATCCACTGTAAATCCTGACTCTTTTCCTTTGCTTAAGTTCTTCCTGATCCGTTGAAATGCCTCATCATCTGACTATCCAAGGTAGGCTGCAACTCCATAGCTGCCAAAAATCCTTGCTCAACCAATTCTAGGCTAAGCTTATGAAATTCCTCATGCAACGCTAGCTAACTCCCTCGAACCATAACTGAATTGCAATATACCTTTCTGCTCAGGGCATCTTCAGCAACATTGGCCTTCCCAGGATGATAATGTATACCAACATTATAATCCTTTATCAGCTCTAACCACCTCCTCTGCCTGAGGTTAAGCTCGGACTGGGTAAAGATGTATTTCAGACTCTTATGATCCGTGTAAACCTCATGCTTATTACCCATCAGATAATGACACCAAATCTTTAAGGCATGCACTACGACTGCTAGCTCCAAATCATGAGTAGGGTAGTTCTCCTCATGCGGTCTCAACTGGCGTGAGGCATATGCTACCACTCTCTTGTCTTGCATCAAGACACAACCCAAACCTTTGCGAGAGACATCGCAATAAATCTCAAAGTCCTTATTTATATCAGGCAACACAAGCACTGGGGCTGTGGTCAAACTCTCCTTAAGTTTCTGAAAACTTTTCTCGCACTCTGGCGTCCAAGTGAATTTCTTTTCCTTCTTGAGCAACTACGAGAGAGGTCTGGCTACACTGAAAAATCCCTCAATGAAACGACAGTAATATCCTGCCATACCCAGAAAACTCCTGATCTTGGTAACTGAAGTAGGCGACTGTCAATCCAAAACATCTCTCACTTTCCCTGGGTCAACTGCAACTTCCTCTGTTGTCATCACATGACCTAAGAAGGCGACCTCCTTCATCCAAAACTCATATTTGCTGAACTTAGCATACAACTGATTATCCCTCAACTTCTGCAATGCCAATCTCAAGTGCTCCTCATGCTCTCTCTCATCCTTGGAGTGTATCAAAATGTCGTCAATGAACACAACGACAAACTTATCCAAATATTCTATGAACACCTTATTCATCAAATACATAAAATAGGCTGGGGTATTGGTCAAACCAAATGACATCACTGTGAACTCGTATAAACCATAACGAGTCGAGAAGGCTGTCTTGGGTATATCCTCCTTTCAGATCCGCATCTGATGATATCCTGACCTCAAATCAATCTTGGAGAAAACTCCTGCTCCCTTAAGCTGATCAAACAAGTCATCAATCCTGGACAAATGGTACTTGTTCTTAATGGTGACCTCATTAAGTGCTCTGTAGTCCACACACATGCGTTGACTACCTTCCTTCTTCTTGACAAATAACACTGGTGCTCCCCACGGGGATGAACTCGGTCTGATATAACCCTTATCCAAAAGCTCTTGAATTTGCTTCTTTAACTCTGCCAAATCGTTGGCTGGCATCCGGTAGGGTCTCTTGGAAATTGGAGCGGTACCTGGTGCAAGCTCAATCAGAAACTCAACCTCTCTCTCTGGTGGCATACCTGGAAGGTCATCTGGAAACACATCGGGTACTCGCTGACAATTGGTACATCCTCCAACTGGATTACCTTGCTCTGGCATACCATGACTGACTCTGGCTGTCACTCGCTGGCTGCAAACTGTACCTTAATCCCATCTGAATTGGTTAAGGTTACTGCTCTGCTCCCACAGTCTAACACGGCCTGCTACTTCTGAAGTCAATATATTCCCAAGATTACATCTAGGGACTGGATATCTAACAAAATCAGGTCTGCCTTGAACTCAACTCCCTGAATGGTTATCCTATCTCCTGGATAACCTAGGTTGGATCTCAACTCGGAACCGGGGATTGGATTAAAAGAACAGATCCAAGAGCAACAGTTTTCAATTGTTGCTTTAAAGCAAAACTCCGAGAAACAAACGAATACGAAGCTCCAGAATCAAACAAAACTGTAGCAGGAACTTAATGGACTAGAAACGTACCGATCACAATATCTGGTGCTGCTTGGGCCTCCTCTGCGGTGACGTGGTTCACCTGACCTCTCACCACCGGCGTCCTGCTGGCCTGTCCTGATGCCGGGGGTGCTCCTCGTCCTGCTCCTGGGGTTGGAGTCCGACGGGTGTGGCTCCCAGGTCGAAGCGAACTGGTGTCGGGGCCTACCTCTGGGGGCACTTGCTAGCATAGTGTCCTGGCTCGTGACATTTGAAGCAAGTGACAGATGCTGTTGAATTGTTGCTCTTTTGCTGCTGACCATTGGAACCACCAGATCTTTCCCGATCAAACCGATCGCGCGTCGGGGTGGGGTCTGGCCCAATTCTTGTCATTGCTGCTCTTGAGGCACTCGTGCAGACTGGCAAGAACCAAAGCGAGGCCTCTGGGACTGGTGTGACTGTGATCCCTGCTAGATCATCCTCCTCTTGCGAGACTCCTCGAGCTCGCGGCGACTCTCCTCAATGAGAATGGTCTTATCCACCAACTGCTGAAAACTGGCATAGTCGTTGCCTATGCGTCGAGACCCGAATATGCGAATTCGACGCATGGCGGCACGGCGGGCGAAGCGTCGCGGCGCGGGCGCGGGTCCGGTGTTGTGGCTCGCGGACCGAGGCGGGGTGCGGGGTGAAGGGGAAGGCGACGCGGGAGGCGACCGACGCGACGGGCGAAGGGAGACGGCGGATGGGCTCACCGGCGTGGAAGCGGGGGTCTCTGGCGGCAGCAACGGCGATGGCGGCGACGGGCAAGGGCGGAGACGCACGAGCGACGGCGAGACAGCCCGAGAACGGCGGCGCGAGCGCGAGGGAGTAGAGGCGAGGGTTTTGCGACGGCGGCACGCGAACCGAGGGATGAGCGGCGTTAAAAACACGCGAACCGATGGACTTCGATCCGGTTACGGCACCGCGAGGATTCCGATCGGGGATGGGGCATTAGCGGGGTGACACGTGGCACGGGTCCGGCATCAGACGGGCACGAGCGGTGCGGGGCGCGGCCGGCTCGGGCGGCTAGGGTTAGGGTTAGCGAACGCGCAGGCGAGGCAGATCCAACGGCTGGGGAGGCGCGGCGCGGGGATCGGACGGCGCATGGCATGGCGAGGAGCGAAGCGAAGCGCGCGGGCGCGGCCGGCCGGTGCCGCCGCGTGGGAAGCGCGCGGCGCGAGGCGCGCGATCTTGGCGCGTGGGTGTGGGGGCGATTAGGCGGCTCCGAGCGGGTGAGGGCGGGAAGGGGTACGGTGGCGGCGGGGAGTGCTGGATGGCTGACGCGTGGAGGGGAGGCGGATCGGGTGGCTGGGAAGAATTTTGTTTTCTTTTTCTTTTCCAGAAATTTAAATAAACTTTTAAGAGCTCTAAAAAATAGCAAATAAATCCCAAAAATTCACCAAAAATACCAGAATATTCCTTGAGACCTGAAGAATCCAAATAAAATATTTTCAACTTATGTTAATGTTTTATTTTAATCATATTAAATCATTTAAAATTCTAAAAATTCATTTAAAGCTTGAATTAATTCTAGAAAATTCCAAAAAATTCATTTTTAAATCCTGGCTTTAAAAATTATAGAAAAACAATATGTTACAGATTGTCAAAGGATAGGCTCAGGATATTGTATTTGTCGAAAATTGTTTTTAATAAGACGTAAGAAACATATATAAAGATTTCCTAAGACCTAACCATTTGGACTAAAATCATAATGTTTAAAAAAGACGTTTGATGATAGTATTGACACAGATTACATCCACCTTTTCATGACACCTGCACCATATATTTACTTTTCAGTGTTATAGTCGCTTACGTTATCACTGGGACGACACTCTGGGCAACATAAAACCAGGACTGTCTATCGTCTTCCATTTTCCTTTCCAAGCCCTTTCCCTTTAAAAAGTATTTTTGAAATAGAACTATATCCGAGTTAAGTTTCCATGTCCGCCCTTGACCGTGGGTATGGCTATACAAAGTGTGTACACTTTCACCATAAGAGATAATCCGCTCGTTGCCCTACAATATTCCTTAGTCATGAAATTTAGTAGACCATCACAATATTCCTTACGTTATCTAGGCGGTTCTACCACAAACCACACACTCGTGCACTCCAATGCACCATACCCCGAACCATCCGCCTAGATACGTAAGCATGTGGAGGTTTGTGGAAGCATAAAATAATACTTCTTGCAAAAATACACGACCACTTTCATCTATAACTTTTCCAAAATTGCTCTTGTAATTGTATGTGAGGATCAGGGTCTTTTAGCAACCCCAGGGGTCTAAGCAGTGCTAAGCTGTACATATACACATAAACTTTTGTTTGAAAGATTATCCATATAATTTTTCCTATGGCAATAAACAAGGTTCACTGTTTAATGTGTCGGGAAGGTATAGTAGTAGCACTTAGTAAAAACAGCTAACTAAAGTATTAAAAATAGACATACGATTGTACAAAAAAATAACAGCATGCAGTTTAATAATTTGAATGTAAATAATTTACAAAAATGGGAAATCAAAATGATCAAAGTATTGACTCGCCTTGATCACAGTTGCCTTGGTTCTGCTGATCCTGGCTTGCTTCTACCTCGGACTCCTCTTCCTGAGCTTCATACACTAATTTTACGTCGAACGAGAAATAAAAAGAATCAATAAAACCAAATAAATTCTCACTAAAAATTCAAGCAAGCTCAAAAATTCATGATTTTGGTTCCATTGAAAAGAGGGTGAATTTAGACGAATGTAGCAAATTTTCTCACTTTATTTGGAGTTAAAATGAACTAGTTATGAATTTTTAAAGCTCTCAGCCGAATAAAATCAAAAAGAAAAAATAAGAAACTATTAAATAATCCGGAGGGGAGAGAGTAGGTGAGACTAACAGGTGGGGTTCACTGGTTATTTTATCTTTTTTTCTTATACTGACAGGTGGGACCCTTTGGGTTTTATTTTCTTTTAATTTACCAGAGACTGACACGTGGGGCCCACTGCGGGGTTATTAACTTTCCCTGGGTTTCATTGACAGGTGGGGTCCATGGGGTTTAAAACTTCAGGTGACACTGACAGGTGGGACCGAGTATCAATTTAATTAAAACACGGCCCACATGTTAGTGACTCATTAACTTAACCGATGTCATTAACATTAATTAATCCTGCCACTAATTAAATGGCGCGAGTGAACAATGCTTCTTCTTCCCGACGACAATAGCGAAGCTCGCCGCCGGCGAAGGAGGCAGTGGCCGGACATTAGCATTCGAAAAATGGGTTCCTTGCCCTTGCGCCCTCCCCTGTGCGAGTTCTCGCCGGCCGATTTGGTCGGGGCCATGATCGGCGGCGAGCCTAGGCAGCGGCGGAACAGGGCGATAATTGCAACAACAGCAGACGAAGCTAGAGCTCAATTAAATGCTACTAGAGCATCAGGGAGTCATCAGGAGGCTACCTAGGGGGTCGGCGGAGCTCGGGCGCTACTATGGTGGGCTGTTGGCATGCGGCGGCGGTGCTCCGAGGAGGGCTCACGGCAAGGGGGCTGCTTGGGCAAGGAGAGATTCTAAGGATGGTTAGGATGGCTTCACCGGGTTCTGGTGATGCTCCTGGCCGAGGGAATCGCCCTGGGGTGCCTTCAATCGGCGACGAGCTCGATGGCCGAAGTCGGGGAAGAAGAAGGCTCCGGTAAGCTATAGTGCATGATAGTCCAATTAAGCTCGGTGGGAGTGAGAGGAGGGGATGGGGAGTAGGTGGCATGCTACGGGCAGGCAGGTGGTGGCATGGGACGGCGGGGCATGTCGGCGACCGCGGGTCCGAAGAAGGAGGCGTCGGTGGGGGCCGTGGCAGCGGGAATCCAGGAAGGAGGGAGATCGGACGAGCGCGCGCGCGAGGGAGAGCGCAGAGGAGGGAAGCAGGTGCAGAGTGAGGGGGAGTGAAGAGAGAATGAGAGGGGGGAGCTGGCCAGGCCGGGCCGAAGGCCGACTGGTTCCCTCCTCTTCTTTTTATTTTTCT
This sequence comes from Melocanna baccifera, assembly GCA_036346265.1. NCBI lineage: Eukaryota > Viridiplantae > Streptophyta > Magnoliopsida > Poales > Poaceae > Melocanna > Melocanna baccifera. The sequence continues at coordinate 41,021 of JAYEVJ010000141.1, read as the reverse complement.
TTTGATTTTCCATTTTTATTTATATTTGATCTCCATGATTTAATTTAAGCACATGTGTGCACATATATTTCATACATAATTTTATGTATAAACTTCAAGATACTATTTCCGTATTTTTACTTTTCCTTCTATGTTTTTCTATATTGTGCACATTCCCATTTTTTATTCTATTGCCAATTTAACTTTTATGAATTTTTGAGCATACATGTGTGTATATATATTTTTGCATATGTTTTCGGTGCCTGTAATTTCAAAATATCCTTCTTGTTCTTTTACTTTTCTGTATATATATATTCCATGTTTTGCACAACCCTCTTTTAATTTATATTGGAAATTTAACTTTATAACTTTAGATAGTTTTTGAGATCATCTTTTGAGATTCGTACTTCAATTTAAAACTTTCTTTAATAAATATATTCTTTCCTTTTTGGTGTTCCCTTTTTATTTTATGTGCTTTAACATTATAGGATACTATTTCTTTGCTTTTTAAAACCTCAATCAAAAACCTCAGAAAATCAAAAAAAATTTAAAATGCCAAAAAATGCCAAACTTCGAAATGCCACAATTTACACAACATTTATTATTTCCAAACTTTGGAATGTCATAATTTCGGAGAGGGTAGTCCAAATATCGTGAGCGATTTCCAAATTGCTCACTCTATTGAACACATCCTCGTTTAAAGCGCCAAACAAAACATTCATGGCTTGAGCATCTAAATAAGTATTACGCCCCTCTTGATCCGTGGGGTGTAGTGGATCAAGAGGCAAGACATAACTCTCATTTACAATTTTCCATATGGTCAGACTCATGGCCTTAAGACAAATAGACATTCTAATTTTCTAATATGCATAATTAGAGCCATAAAAAAAGAGATGCCTTTTCTATTGTAATTTCCTCGCTAGCCATCCTTTTCTCTCTATACGGTTATGTCTAATAAATGAGAGACCAAGCTCTGATACCACTTGTAAGATCAAGAATGACTGACTAGAGAGGGGGTGAATAGGAGGTAATAAAATTTTTGCAAGATAATTATAATATAACAAATTTGATACATAATTTAAACCTACATAATTCTAGTAACCCTAAGGCACCTTAAAAGTAGTAACTACACAAGATTGAATATATAGAGACAAATAGAATCACGCAAATAATATCAATGTGACACACGATATTTTACCGTGGTGATCAAAAACTTGTCGGTTTCTCCTAGTCCACGTTGAGGTAAGCCCAAACTAATTAGACCGGCTCCACGAATTAAGCCTTCCACCTCAAATCCATTAGTGGTTGCCCTTTCTCCACTCTAGAGATGGTGGACACCGAACCACTCACAAATCTGCGTCGGGTCTCCTCACAAGCTTCTTGAAGAGATCACCACACAATCCTCCACCAAGTTGTCTAGGAGCCAGCAAGCACCAAGAGTAATGAACCGTAGCTTCGCTTGACGGCAATCAAGTGCCAAAGATCAATATAAAATGAATATGCACTTGACTTTGGTTCAAACACCTCAAATGAATGCACACAAAGAGAGGAGGTATAAAATGAAAGCTCAAGGCTCAAAGATGTTCAATGCAAGTTCAGCAGCACGTCCTTGAGTTGGTAGGGGGTATTTATACCCTCACCAACCAAAACTAGCCGTTACAAAAAATAATTCCGAAAAATCAGGGACATCGGTAGTACCGATGTGTAATTTACGGTACTACCGTAATGTGCTGTAGTACATAGTAACGGCTTTGTCAGAGTGCCAGAACTAGCCGTTGAAAGTCGGTGTGGTACTATCGCTGTTGTAAATGCGGCAGTTCCAATCATCGGTAGTTCCATTTTATCAGCGCGGTACTACCGATTTCCTCGGGTCCGAAAACAACCTTCTTTGGAAAAAACATACCGTTGGATTTTTCGGTGTTTTCGAAGTCCGGTAGTTCCGATTTCAGGTGCGGTACTACCGCAGTGTGGTGTTCCACCATGTATTTTTCGGTACTATCAATTTCGGCAAGCCTATGTCTCAAAGTGGGTGTTCCCTGGAAAAACCGTACCGCTCAGCATCCCGATACTGAGTTCTGGTAGTTCCGTAGTTTACACGTCGGTACTATCGGACTCCGGTAGTTCCGCAATATGTATGCTGATACTTTCAATTTTTTTAACAGAGCATAGTTGGTTTTCAAACTTAATTTTAAGTGCATGCATGATCCTAGATTTATCCAAATGGCACCAGAGCATGCTATCAAATTACTTTCTATGATCTCTCTTAATAGTACGGTAACTATCCTATAACCCGGTCTTCCGACCTTCACCTAAGACCGATAGAAATTAAAAGGGATCCTATACTACTTGTACCTTTGTTTTGAGCTATCTTGATCTTTTTTTTGTCCTTTAGCATGCATCTTGCCTTTGACAGGCTCACTTTTGGGATTTAACCTATGCAATAATTAACATATATGTTAGTCCCATATTCGCACCTTATCATTAATTACCAAAACCATTTTAGGGGCCTAGATACTTTCACCTACGCAATTCATGCAAGAACAAATAGAACTGTAGAAAGTGCATCATTGTCAAAAATTTATACTGCAAATTGCAAGCCCCAAAAGCACCCAAACCCAAATTGACACAACATAACATCACATCCAACCATTCAACGCAAAAATCCAAAACACATTTGAGCTCAAGGTACTACCCCTTAGGAACTCACACATTTGAGCTCATCAGATCATCCTCCTCGCTAAGCCAGTATCGGTCATTGAACAACCACGCTAACAGGATCTTTGATGCACTCGCCGCCTTAGGAGATTTATCAGGCTAGGTTGTTGAAAGAGTGTTAGCCTTCGCAGTGGACGACAGTGGAGGTGCCACCTCAACATACCATGCCACATCTTAGTACTGCACCGTCTCCTTGTACTACACCACTAGGGTCTTCACAGGCTAGCAAGTCCATATTCAACCCAAGTAGAGCTTGCCATCGTATGGGCCCTCATCTCACATCTCACGAATGGCCGAGGGGTGCAGGGGATCTAGGTTTCGATTTTGGGAGGGGAAATGTAGCTGCGGTGGAGGGGGAAAAAAGGATGCGGAGGATTTAGGGTTTTGGAGGCATGGCTAGGGCTACTTTCGACCCACAGGCTAGGGGCACATTCGGTATTTCGGATCTTTCGACCCACCGCATCGCAGCCCTAACGGCGCCGGGTCACAAAATCCTCACAGCAGGGGCATTTCCAAGCTGGCCTTCATGATGGCATTTGCCCACACATACGGTTTGTGATGGTATTTTCCAACACACCAATCTTTGGGATGGCACTTACCAAATTTTTCCAGTAAAGTTTTGATTATTGCATTTTGCACCTAAAATGTAAATAATCAATTATGTACATGTTTTATTTGTGTGTGTGTGAGAGAGAGATTCATACATAGCTCAGCATACTCCTCCAGCATAGTTTAGCAAGGCATAAAACCTTCTTGTATTTGGGAAGTTGGGAAGCAAGAACAGAAAAACAAAATGGACATTCAGTTCTATCACAAGTCAAATTGATAAGTTGGTTATGGGTTAGCTGTGAGAGAGGAAACATCTTAACACAATCGAGTACAAACAAAGAGTGGCATATGCAACTCTGGTGTTGCTGCTTTGATGAGTAGAAGAGCACATTGTTCTCCTCGGCACCTTACTAGCCAAATAGTTCACCCTAAGAATATTAATTCATCTCATTCCTTGGCAAAGATCGGTCTAGTATATCCAACAAGAGAATACTAATTCATCTCATTATTCTTTTAATTTTAAGAGAAGTACTATAGGATGCTATACAATCAAAATTGATTCTAACGATACAGTTCTTGCTCCTCAGGTTGCCCTCCTCTCCTCCTGCTCCTCCCTCTCCCTCCCTCTGCTACCTCCCTCCTTAATCGCCGCCACTACCATGTCAATCGCAGCTCCATGCATCTCCTCCTTTGGCTCCGTCCTCCCCCGATAGTCGTGGTGAGCGAGCGAGGGAGTGAGCAAGAGAGAAACGAAGAAGTTAAGGATTGTATACTGTTTTCTCTTATTTTAATCTATCTTTGCAGAGTAGTACAAAAGTACAATCAAGATTCTAGACATGCAAGAGACTTTCTTGGTTACAACATGATATATATTATATTAACCAACGCATATCCCATGTAACACCCCAGTTGCTAGTTGCCAGCATACAGGCCCAATGAATTATTGGATGGGTCCACGAACAATAACTGAACTGATTCGTTTCAGATGTGGCAATATTTCCCCTAAAAAATGTGGCAATATAACCACTTATCATTAATCCACTACTCAAGGTAAAAATGTTTTATGTCATTAGTCGGACTAACAAAGAAAAGGCCAAAACAGTCACTTCATTTCCCATGTTGCCGTATCGACATCTCCTTTATTTTAAGACACAATTTCTATCAAGCTATTCGGTGTTGGCGACCAAAAATTCAGTGAACCACGAGAATGAGATGGACTAAAGTGAAGCAGCGAGTAATCAAAACCCAATCCAATGCATTACTTGTGTGGTTATTCTAATACCTGAGGAGGGGGACTTGGGTCGGCTTTGGCCCAGCCTAGCCCAAGCCACCCTCCTCTATATTAGAGAGAGAGCCAGGAGAGGGCAAGAGGCAAAAGACAACTTGTTCTCCCCCCTGCTTACACGACTGCTGCGACGCTGCCGCCCCGTTGACTTCGCTCGCACTCGCTGCCCCGTCGCAAGCCGCTGACGCTGCCCCCTAGCCACCGTCACTCGACCGTGCCCTTGTCCAGCGCCACTTGTCGCCCACACGCGTTGCCCTCGCCCAGCGCCACTGTTGCCCACGTGCACTGCCTCGCTAGTGCTACTGCTCCCTAGCCGCATCTCGCCTTCCTCATTCCCCTGCTACCGTCGCTGCTTCGCCTCGCACCGCCGCCGCCGCTTCCTCGCCCCCTGCTTGCCGAGCACCGCCTCCAGGTTCTGTGCAGCACTCGATGTCAACCCTGTTGCTGTCGTCGCTCCGCCCCGTAACTCGCTGCTGCCGCTTGCTCCGCTTGTTCGCACACCGTTGTCGGCCATTCCGGCTGCTTGTCGCACGAGGAGGTAGGGGAGAGCTAGGGGTTGGCTGTAAGAATGAGGGGAGCTAGCCAGCCAAAGGGAGGACGGAGAGGAACTGCCGGTTGAGGGAAGAAGAGGCAGCTGGGAGTGAGATCGGGTGAGGGCAGAGCCGGCCGAAGGAAAGATAAGGGAGGAGCCGGCGGTGAGGGAAGAAAGAAAAGAGGGGAAGAAAAGAATAAATGAAAAAGAAAGAGAGGAAGGAAAGGGGAGGAAAAAAAAGAAGGGAAGTCCAATCCGTCTCCTGATCCAACCAAGGAACGTCGGGTAGTGCCTCGATCCAGTTGTTCGGGGTCAGGGTAATGCTTCAAAAACCCTTTCCTTGCTTATTTATCGATTCTTGTAGAAGCTATTATGTCGACTTTTAGAATTGATTCGTGTAGTCGTTAAAATTTTGTTCATTAGGATGGATGCTTGGATAGTAAATTGCTACTGTTGCCGTTGAACTTGTTAATTCACGGAAGGAGAAAGGGAGGTAGTGCTGCTTGTCAGAGATATTGGGGTAGTAGTAGCATCTGACAATATTAATCAGTAGATGACAAATTAAAGTAAGGTTAATTAGTATAACTATTTATAGAAAGGTTAGTGATGAATTGAAATGGTTAATACTTGTTCAGGTGGAGGTTCGGGATTCGTGTCGTCCACATATCACCCACGGGATTGATCAGGAAAGTGCATGGTAAAACAGTAAATTCCGGTAGTGATTGCTATGAAATTGTTATTGGTGCACCATCCACCATGCTGATGTGAGTTGCCTATTTCCGTTTACATACTAGCATAACGATGAATGCTGAGCGATGGTACAGAAGATAGACTGTTGAAGCTGGTATGTTACCGAATAGTAGTTAATGGAACATGACATGTTGGTGTGTTTATTTAGAGAAGCTGCATTGCATGCATTCATGTCATAAAAATAGATGGCCTCTATGGCGTCTATGGTCTACTCTGTGTAGACCCTCCACGGGAGTGAAGAAAGACTTATTTCGGTAGGCACTCTACGGGAGTGGAGGTTGAAGTCCCCGTATGAAAGAGGATGGGCTTGAGGTCCCCGCATGAAAAAGGGCGGGCTTAGGTGAGCATCGATGGGTGGTTACTCCGCTATACCAGTATAAGCTAAAGAAAGGAAAGACATGTGCATAAGCATACGCATTTGCATGGCGACAGAGAAAAGTAGCAAATGCATAAATAAGGGTTGATGAAAAATGAGAAAGGTTATATGAAAATGAACGGAAGTATCTGTGTTGGATACAAAATGTTATATGCATATGCTGTTACTGTTTTACTTTGTACTTGCTGAGCCTTTGACTCACGCTTGTTTTTTGATTCTTTTTTTAGGTGATCCCGATTGGGGCATGTATGGGATGGAAGTAGGACCTGTTGCACCACACTTGTTAAATAACCATCTAGCCAGTCACTTCATGTTCATGTTTAAACTCTTATTATGTTGGTTTTAGTTAAACCATGGTTTGAGTTGCTTTGAAAGTGTTGCAGGTTCGCTAGGACACTATCGGTCCCAATTTACACAAAAAGGAGAATGGGTTTCTCCTTTTAGTGCTAACGTCATACGATATGTCTTATGTAGCTCACCTTTTGATTTAAAATGTCTGTGAGCTTGTGGTGTTGAGCCTTCATGGGTGCGGAGCCTTAAGTTTATGCCTGTTATGGTTATATATGATATAGAATTGGTTATCCTATTGTGATTCGATTAATGTTTGTTGTTTGCTCCCTGTTTGTAATCCTATAAAGAGGGGAGGTGCTACTGAAATTTTTAATAGTAGCACCCATCTGAGGTGTTAAGGGGTTGTAGTGGTAGCATCCCGTGCTCTGAGAAGAGCCGGGGTGTTATAGTTATGATGATCACTATTGATAATCAATTTGATTATACTCTAATCATGTAGATGTACATATTTAGTGCTTTACTATTTCTAAACTTATTCATATTGACTTCTAAAAACTATTTTTCAATAGTAAATAGCTTTTCTACATTATCTAGCTTTCAAATATAGTGTTTTTTCAAGATGAAGTCTACTAGTTAATTATGGTAAATAATATAGTGACTTCATTTATATCGATCAAAATCGTACATAAGTATCTCTCTCTACAGGTTTCTCTATAAGTTGTTACTATTCATCAGCCAAACCTAAAAGCTATCAGCAAAAAGTAATATGAACACCTCTAGTCTTCTGTTTGTATTTTTAAGCATATGTTCTTATATTTTTTTTAATGCATGTTATGTGTTTGGTTACTGATCCTCTCCGGAGAGATGCAGATTTGACTGGAAAAATGCAGTTTGTTGAGATGTTGACATTAAAAATTTATCAACTACACAATATTCGACAAGCGTGAAAACTATGTTACGGACGAATAAACATGCATAAAATCATTACATATAAAAAAAGTAGCTACTACCTCAATTGTGCTAGTCTAACATGAATTGCCGAAGAAAAAATAAATGAAACAGGTATACACATTAAATTTAAAAGATAATATATACAAAGAAAGATCCGAGGTAGCAGGGTAGCGGCTTCCTAAAAGAAATAAAACAAACACTCCATAGGACAACTCCTAACAGTGCAGATTATTATGTTTCCTATAAGGTTCTAATGCTCCCATTTCAATAGTTCAACACATTCATTAGGACCATCCTGAAGTAGGCAAGGGGCATTGTTGCAGATCTATGTTTCTAATTACTTGAAGTGAATGCTTTGTTTCTCTAGAGAGGTATGTGGACATGTGGATCATAAAGTTCTAATAAAATTTTCACACACCATGAATTGTTCACTATGCAACTACAAAAAACAACTCTCATTTGAAATTCCCTTTCTTGACAGTACTGTCATAAAGTGCACATGGAAAGGGTTCTCGAGATAAAACCATTAAAAGTCTATATGAACTTGGTTTGTTGCCTCACTAGCTAGGGCCACAATGGATTGGCGACAAACGGATCAACAACTGACATGGATCAGATAGCAAGTCTAAAGAGGGAATTTCCAGAAAAGTTGCACAAAAAAATCAAGTCCAATACTATTAAGGAAATCCTGTGATTGACATTTCGTCATCATTCACAAGTAAAATGTTGATGGCACATTTTGCAGTACCATTCCAAGGAATTTTTTAAAGGAATTCTCAGAAAACTTATGACTAAAGAAAACAGGTGTATCAAGTCCACCTTTAATGGATGGGTTGGCGCCTGTTAATCATAGTGCAGGCTTTAGCTCTGAAGATATATAACTTGAATGAAAATCACACTAGATCATGCTTGGACAGGGGCGGAGCCAGGAATTGGATATAGGGGGGGTAATATAGACAATAAGTAAAGTAAAACCAATAAAACATACCAGATTTACCGATCTAATAGTCACATATCAGAGTAATATGTTTCGCAAATTACAATGTAAAGAAAATTACATATCTATTAACTTAAACTTATCTCTACAATTATTAGGATTTTCTACATGTTCATTAGGAGTTGTTCGGGATATAAGATATACATCGCATAAAAAAACGGAAGCAAACCTGTATTCAGACTTGTCATCCCTATTCTGCAAGCCATCTTTCCCAGAACCTGATTAACACAAATAAAGTAACCACTTTGTCAGAAGTTAGATATGTTGATCTATATAAGTGTTAAAGTGTATAGAGAGAGAGAGATTACCAGTGGTTTTACTACCCAGACAGTTGGCGATTTTGTCTAAGCTAGTGTAAGTAAAATAACTACAGGAACAATTCGAGAGAGAAAAAAAGTATATTGCAAGAAACATATCACAATACTGTGGGAATTCCACCAACCAAGTTAGCAACACCACCAATTCTAAGTAATTGAAGTTCTCAGGAAAACAAGCTTTTCAAGGACCTGATACTGAAATATGGTAGAAATAATTCAAAAGGAGATCACCACGTACCAAACATCAGCGTATTTGAAGTACTTTGGCCCGAGCAACTCTAACAAAGGATCAATCGAATCGGTAGCATGAACTTGCAGAAAAAACTGAAAACACTTAAAAGAGAAAACACTAGACACTAATCCTGACTGCAGGAAGGACGTCTGAACATGAGCTCGGGATCGCTGCTCGCATCTCCCGCGGCTGCGGCAGCGGAGGGGATGGAGGGGAGGACTGGACTCTGGAGCGAGATTAGCGCCTCGAGGGCGAGGTCGAGCGGGGCGGAGGGCCGGAGGGGGAGAGGTGCGCCATGCGCGAGGAGTGTGGGGGGCGTGGTTGAGGTGGGCGCGCGAGGAGAGGAGCTCGTGGTCTGGCGACTTCACCTCATCTAGGGTCAGGGGCTTAGGGCTCCGGCTTTGGACGTCTGCTTCTTAGTGGTGCTTGCCGCCATCGTCGACGACGATCTCGCCATGGCAGGAGGGTGTGTGCGGGAGCCGGGAGACAGTGGTGAAGAGGGGAAAAGGTCTGGCGAGGTTGGACTGCGGCCGATAAAATATCTCATGAAGCGTCACCTGCACCCGTTGCTGACAAATCGGCTGCTATGTTTTTACTTTTTTGGAAGTTGACGCGATAGAGTCGGCCAACGAAGCGTCGAAGCGATAGAATCTGAAGCATCACTGCGTAAAGGTTGGGGGGTGCCAGGCCCCCCCTGGCCCCCCCCTCTCTCCGCCACTGTGCTTGGACATACTTTTTATGCTGAGGAGAACCACACAGATCATAGAGAACTGCCTCCCAACTTCAAGCTAGATGAACAGAATTGATTTCTTGCAAGGAAACTGTGATCTTCAGGAGAGCATTCCGCATAACACTTACTGGCAAAATGGTCGACAGAAATGTAACAAAAATAATTCACCATTCGTGCTAGGCATTTATACTTTTCACGGTATACAACTGAATCAAGAGAAAGTAAAAAAGTTGAATAAAGTATAGCTCTCAGTTCATATATCAAGGCAAGAATGGCAGGCCTTCCTAATTTGTTTCACTGTATCTCACAATGCAGCAACTCCAGCAAACTGGATCAGTGCAAGCTTAAGGAGCATTTGGTTCACCAGAGCAGAGGGTGGAGACTTGCAAAGCGCAAAAGTATCTTCCAAGGCACAGGGGATTGATAAGAAGCTTTCCCTATGTTGGTGCATGTGTGCACCTACCAAACAAAATTGTTTTATGTTGCCTTCTGCGCTGGCAGAGAACACCACGAGGTTCCATCGCACAATCCACGACACAGTTCCGGGGAGATGATCCTACTAGTCCAATAGGAACGAAGTAACTTTAGACATTAGATACATTCCCTGGCTAGTTGAATCTTCATCTAATGGAAACTGACAAGTAGTAGGGAGCACATACAACTCTTGTTACATGTGAAGCTGAGAAGCATATTAAGTTGATGACACAAGTCGCACAAGCGACTTTTTTCTGTATCAATAGTTTATCATAGCAACAATTAAACTCCTCTGTAGCAGGCGGGAATGAGAAGGTTCCCATATGACGAGCAGGAGGTAGAAACTGACAAGCCTATCCTTATATTGAATAAACACACATTCGGAAACTGAACGTTCGGACATTAGCATTACCTGTATTGAGAAAATAAACTGAACAAATTAAAATGTAATTTCTATATCTACCATTTGAGAGATGGAGGAAATGAAAGGAAAAGGAACAGGGTGTCCGAATAGCTGAATAATTATAAAATAAAACGACTCCATTGTAGTAGCCTGTCTAAGCTCATGTAGAACGATAGCATATTAGTTGACTCAGCAAGGTACTTAAAAATACATTATCTGAAATAGGACCTCCTGGCAGTAGCAACTAAATATTACTTGCACATACCAGTGTATATTTAGAGTTAAAGGATTCTCAATGTCATCTTTGAGAAAGTAATGTAGTAAATTATTGCTAGCCAAGCGTGCTATCAAATCTTCCTGATTGATGACCCAAGGTGGCACGCACCTTGGAACGAAGAAACAAAATGTCGTGCAAATAACCATTGTAGTTGAAACCAATGTTAGGTATGTGATCTCAGGCCAATCGGCCAAAACAAGAAAGAGATATTTCAGCGCCCTGATCGGGGGAGCTTTCCATATTTTGGTTACGGTCCCCCGTTGCGCAGCGCAATATAAAAGGAGGGGTTCCGGTATCTCACGAACAGGGATGTACGTACTTGTGAGAACAAAAACCACCCCGTACAAATCCTAAAGGTGAACCGATCTATCTCGCGCTGTCGGCAACGGGAAGGCCGTCAACCGCCACCGCAGGACCTCGCCGGCGACTAGCCTCGCTGCGACTCTTCCTCACGCCGCATCACGCAGGCACGGGTCTTCGCTCATGGCGTTCATCGGCGACAGTAAGTCACACGATCCTCCTCTAGGTGTTCTAGCGAATACTAGCAGATCACGATTCATGCATAAAGATTATGAACTCTCATTTGGTATCAGAGCCCTGCTAGCTCTTCCTAGAACCCTAAAATCAATTCCCGGTTTTGGATCTGGGATTAGAAGTTGGTTTAGCATTTAGAAGGAGAGGATCGTGAAATCTTTTGCAAATCCCCAAAATCAAAATCCCCAAGTCAGATCGAAAAAAAAAAGGTGAAAGGGGGCTCACGCGCGCGCCGGGCTTCGGCGGCTCTTGCGCTGAGCGCCTCCCAGCGGCGCTGCGCCCGGCCCTCGCGCGCGCGCCGGTCCCGCCCGGCGCGCCTGGCGCCTCGCGCCGCGCGCCGCCTGCCGGTCTCGCGGTCTTTGCCGCTGGCGCTGCGCTCGCGCGGCCCCCTGCGCTTCGGCTGCTGCGCCCTGCGCGAGCAGCCCGCTCGATCGCGGCCCTCTGCGCGAGCCTCGCTGGCTGTGGGCCTTCTTCGCGCGGGCCGCCATGCGCGCCGGCCCGCCTGGCCACCTGGCTGCGTGCGAGCGCCCGCCGCCTCTTGTGCGCACGCGCCTCGAGCAAGCCGCCGCCGGCCCCTGCGCACAACCAAGGCTGTGCCGCCCGTTCTTTTCGGCCAGGAGGAGGCAACAAAAATTTGTTAGGGTTAGGTTAAGGTGGTCCTTTTATGTCTCTTGCACCACGCGATCTCGTCCGTCTGATCTAATCCGACGGTGTGCGTGTGATGGCATGTTTTTGGGCCTATGTTTCTTGGGCCGTTTTCTTGTGGGCTGCGTGCAGGGATTTTGACCAGCAATAACTTATGAACAATCTCATGTATTTTCAGTATATATATGTATATATATATTATGCAGGATATATATACATGAAATTGTTTTATGGTATGCGTTTCACGCTGTTAAGTTTTGTTTTTCATGTATTCATTTATGGTATATATATATATATATATTTTTCATGTATATTTATGATATACCTCATGTTTTGATTAATGATAATATAATGCCTCTGATGAAATTATTACTAAATAATGTTGCTAAGCTGAATTTTATTATTATTATTATGCTCTTTTTCCGCTGCATGATGTCCTCCCCTAATTGAATGGAACCAACGAGAAATTCAATTAGAGGGGTATAATTAATTTTACGTGCTATTACTTTTGGGCCAACGTTAATTGTAATAGCATGTTGTCGATGATGTTTCTTTTGATATGTCTTTTTGGCCATACTATTACTTTTGACCAACGTCAATTGTAATAGCATGCCCTAAATTATGTTAAATTTTTGGTCATCTGCCCAACGGTGATACGAAAAATCATTATGAGCATGTTGTTAATCATACCAACGTAAGATTAATTTTTCATGCAAATCAATTATGTATTTTCCTAATGTAAAATTTTTAAATTTTTCATTGGTTCTATTTAGCTCGAGTTAATGCAATTGAGCCACTTAATGGCAACAACTTCGTAAATAGAAGTTCACCCTTATGACGACTTTCGGCTCTTGGACCTAGACTATGCGTTTAGGTTCGATGAGCCTGTCGCTCTAATGAAGGAGATGACAATTTTGATGATAAAATGAAGGAATACAAACTTAATGTTGAAAAGTGGGAGCGGTCTAACCGCGTTTCACTTCTTTGTCATGAAAAACTCCATCGGTGAGGCTATTAGGGAGCAATCCTGAAAAGGAAAGGGTGAAGGATTACTTGTCCTCCATCGAGGATCATTTTAAAGGATCCTCTAAGGTTTATGCTACCACACCGATGCAGGCTCATGAACACAAAGTACAATGGTATCGAAATGTCCGTGAGCACATCATGACCATAATCAATATTCTTTGCGGACTTAAGACAATGGACATGGCAATTTCGACGGTTTTGTTGTCCATTATATTATGATGTCTCTTCCTAAGCAATTTGAAGCTTTCAAGGTGAATTACAACACCATTAAAGACAAGTGGACAATGAGCGAGTTAATCGCCAATGTTTCTCAAGAGGAAGAGAGGCTCAAGGTGAAGGGGTGATGATGTTGTGAATCACATCAACTCCTCAAGCAGTGCTCCTCTAGAAATAGAGGAGGCTATAAAGGAAAGGGCAAGAAGGAGCAAACATACTCCCTTATAAAGGCCACAAGATCCACAGCGTCCTCAAGCGCCTAAACACACTTCAGGTCCTGGGAGCTCAAATGGACAAAAGAAAAATGATGAGTGTCATTTTTGTCAGTCCAAGGACCATTTCAAAGATAACTGTCCTGGATGGCTAAAATGGCTCGCCAAGAAAGGTACTTATGAAATTACTTTCGTTGATGAAGCATTTTATGCTGATTTTCCTGTAAATTCTTGGTGGATTGATTCTGGTGCCACTGTGCACGTTACGAATTCCTTGCAGGGATTCCATATGTTGAGAAATCTCAGAGGGGAAAGAAGCCTAAGAGTGGCTAATGGAATGGAAGCTGAAATTAAAGCCATTGGATCAGTTTCTTTAGTTTTGAATAAAGGTTTTGTAATAGACCTTAATGATGTTCTTTATGTTCCCTCGATGAGAAGAAACTTAATTTCTGTCTCATTATTAGATAATGATGGATATTCATGTAATTTTGGACACGGACGATGTCTTGTTTACTTCAATAATAATAATGTTGGTCGTGCCATCCGACACGACAAGCTTTATATGTTATCCTGCAAGATTCTCCTATATCCATGAATGTATGTGATGTGAATAAAAAGCGCAAGCGAATTGATGAGACCGTCGAAATTGTGGCATTGTCGTTTGGGCCACATTTGAGAGGGAGAATTGAGCGTCTCATTAAAGATGAAATTCTCCACCCTTTAGATTTTAATGATTCGGATGATCATTGTCTTGATTGTATCAAAGGCAAGTATGTAAAGCAAATAAAGAAAGGTGCTACTCGAAGCACGAGGATTTTGGAATTAATCCATACCGACATATGTGGTCCTTTCCCTGTGACATCAGTGGATGGTTATAATTCTTTCATTACATTCACTGATGATTACTCACGTTATGGCTACATCTATCCCATTAAAGAGAGATCGGAAGCACAATCTAAAGATTAAAGTAGTGCGTTCGGATCGCGGGGGAGAGTATTATGGGCGACACGCAACTTATGGACAGTTCTGGTCCTTTTGCGAGTTCCTACAAGAAAATGGTATAGTCGCCCGATACTCAATGCACAGTGATCTCGACAAAATGGAGTAGCGGAAAGAAGAAACCGCACACTTATGGATATGGTTGAAGTATGTTGAGCTACTCCACCTTGCCGATAAAGTTATGGATGGAAGCATTAAAGACCGCGCACACATACTCAATCGGGTTCCCAGTAAATCGATGCCTAAAACACCCTATGAATTATGGATCGGAGAAAACCAAGTTTGAACTACCTACATGTGTGGGGTAGTGCAGTGAAGCTAAATTATTTAACCCACAGTTGGGAAATTAGACCCCAAGGCGTGAGTTGCCATTTATTGGCTACCCAGCCAGTCTAAAGGGTACCGATTCTCTTCGTCCAGATCGTACCACAAAATTTGTAGAAACAAGACACGCGATGTTCTTGGAAAATGATGGGATCGGTGGGGACTTGGAGCCTAGGAAAATTGATCTTGAGGAGAAGCGGATTTATGTCCCTTCACCGCTAATCCGACAAACCGATGTTTTCCTATGCCCCAAATGGTTGTACCCCAAGCGGTTGTACCCCAAGTGGTTGTGCCTGATTGACCTGTTGTTGCAACTCTGTTGCATCTCCGATTAATCTTGTGGCCACTCCTCTGTTGAGGGCTCTGAAAATGCTAGTCTTGTACCTAATGATGAGTTTTCACGCCCTCTGTGACAATTAATGAACAGCCTAATGAACCAACTATTGTACCTGTCAGGAGATCAGAACGAGTGAGGAGATCTGCTATCCCAAGTGATTATGAGGTTTACTTAAATGAAGATGATCTTGGGAAGATGGATGATCCTAACTCTTATAAAGAAGCTATGAAGAGTAAGGATTCGTCTAAGTGGCTAGATGCCATGAAAGATGAAATTAAGTCTATGAGCGATAATGATGTATGGGACTTAGTAGAAATTCCTAATGGAGCCAAAGCATGAGGCTGCAAATGGGTCTACAAAACCAAGCGGGACTCCAAAGGGAATATCGAAGGTTTAAAGCGAGACTTGTAGCAAAAGGGTTTACACAAAGAGAAGGCATTGACTATAATGAAACCTTTTCTCCTGTCTCGACTAAAGATTCTTTTAGAATCATAATGGCGCTCACAGCACATTTTGATTTAGAGTTGCACCAAATGGATGTTAAGACTGCATTCCTAAATGGAGACTTGTATGAGGATGTTTACATGACACAACCGGAAGGTTTTGTTGTGGAAGGCGAGGAACATCTGGGATGCAAGTTAAAGAAATCCATATATAGCCTGAAGCAAGCTTCTAGGCAATGGTACCTTAAGTTCGATGAAGTCATAAGGAATTTTGGATTTAAGGAGAATGATGTTGACAATTGTACATATGTTAAGTTCAGGGGGAGTAATTACACCTTCTTAATTCTTTATGTGGACGATATATTATTGGCCAGTGAAGAAGTGGGACATGTTGCGGGAAACTAAAAGATTTCTCTCGTCCAATTTTGACATGAAGGATCTCGGTGAAGCATCTTATGTTCTTGGTATTGAAATTCACGAGATAGGTCCAAAGGAACATTAGGTTTATCACAAAAGGCATACATTGACAGAGTACTAAAGAGATACAATATGCATAAATGCTCACCTCTTTGCTCCTATTGTTAAGGCGATAAGTTTGGGAAATTTCAATGCCCAAAGAATGACTATGAATCGATCGGATGAAGGCTATACCTTACGCCTGTGCCGGAAGTATTATGTATGCTCAAGTATGTACATACGATTTAGCTTTTGTTACCGATGCTTGGCGGATATCAATCAAATCCGAGGACCGGACCACCGGAAAGCCGTTAAGAAAGTCCTACGCTATATGTAAGGCACTAAAGGTCACATGCTCACATATAGAAAATGCGATAACCTTGAGGTTGTCGGTTATTCTGATGCTGATTTTGCGGGGTGTAAAGACACTAAGAAATCCACATCAGGTTATATTTTCACCCTCGCAAGAGCAGCAATATCATGGAAAAGTGTAAAGCAAACACTTACTGCATCGTCGACAATGCAGGCTGAATTTGTGGCATGTTATGAGGCTACCGGGCAGGCTGTATGGCTAAAGAACTTTATCCGGGATTAAGAGTGGTAGACAGCATTTCTAGACCACTCACTTTTTGTACTGCGATAATGAACCCGAGCTTCTATTCGAGTAACAACAAGTCAAGTCGGTTGCCAAGCACATTGACATAAAGTATCATGTTGTGAAAGATAGAGTCCGAGATCAAACAATTAAGATTGAGCATATTGGAACTAAATTTATGCTCATGGATCCGCTCACAAAAGGCTTACCACCCAATAATTTTCGTGATCATGTTGCTGGCATGGGTTTATTGGAGAGCTGTGATCCCGGAATAAGTGGACCAAATAAAGTAACCAACTCCCATGAAGTATTATGTTATCCGATCGAGATAGAATGAAGCACTATAAATAACGATGTCCAAATGATACTTAATTGATTGTTGTGACGCACTACTTTGGTGTGAATTTTTATTGAGAGAGGGCTTATGATGTTTAGCCTTACGATCAAGGGGAGAATGTTAGGTATGTGATCTCGGGCCAATCGGCCAAAACAAGAAAGAGATATTTGCGTATACGATCGGGAGCTTTCCATATTTTGGTTGCGGTCCCCGTTGCGCGACGCAATATAAAGGAGGGTTCGGTATCTCACGAACACGGACGTGCGTGCTCGTGAGAACAAAAACCACCCGCACAAATCCTAAAGGTGAACCGATCTATCTCGCATTGCCGACGCGGAAGGCCGTCAACCGCCACCGCGGACTCGCCGGCGACTAGCCTCTCGCACCGACTCTTCCTCACGCTTTGCATCACGCAGCACGGGGTCTTCGCTCATGGCGTTCATCGACGATGAAGTCACACGATCCTCCTCTAAGTGTTCTAGCGAATACTAGCAGATCACGATTCATGCATAAAGATTATGAACTCTCAACCAATACTTTAAGTAGCAATGATTATAACTAACATAAGGACAAACAATAAAAAAACTTCATGATACAAACAAATGACCAATCAAGTTGGTCCCTGCTTGATAGTTGCACAATCTTTGATGTTGGAAAACTCAACTGAATATCCTCTCCTTTTCTTTTAGAGCAAAAACGACGTCAAGAGTAGAGGGGAAAACGTGTAGATGAGAATTAAGAGAGAAACAGTGCTTCTGCGTACACTGACCATTTTTATGTTTGGGACGGAAGATCCAAGCCAATATCCGAATATTATATCTTCAATCCGTGAATGGATGCAGACATAAGTTTACGGGGCTCTAAAACATATAACTCCTAGAAGAGCCCTGCATTTTAATGTTGCGTTAAGTGGTCGTAATTTGGGTATATGACTTGACAATTTTGAGAATATAAAAAGGAGTATTAGCAGGAATTTTAGAATGCGCACAAGGGCATATTACCGTGGATTGTTATTTTCAGAATTTTACTGTGATCCCTTCCAACATAATGCACTGTTGCAGCCTTCTAAAACTATTTGCTGCACTGAACTCGGGAGGCCATTCTTGGGCAGGGACCGGATGGCTGGGCAGTCCAAAATCATCAATATCTTGAGACTATGAAGTGTATGTAGGCCCGCAGGGAGGGACTGCAGCTTCTCATACTCAACAAAGCAGAGCTCCTCGAGGGAGGTGATGAGTCCAAGGTGTGGGTGCTTGATCCTTATGCATATGTCGTCAATCTGCTAGTTCTATCACTAGAACACCTAGAGGGGAGGGAGATCGAGAACTCACTGTCGCCGATGAACGCCATGAGCGAAGAGCGAAGACCGTGCTGCGTGATGCGGCGTGAGGAAGAGTTGGTGCGAGGGTCGCCGCCGCGAGGTCTGCGGTGGTGGCGGCGGCGGCGGCCTTCCCGTTGCTAGCGGCGCGCAATAGATCGGGCGTCTTTAGTATTATCACGGGGCTTTGGCTCTCCGAAAACGTCGTCGCATCGTGAGAGGCGGGCCCCTTCTTTATATTGCTTATTGTTACAACGGGGACCGTAACCAAGATATGGAAAGTTCCCCGATCGAGTATTGAAATCTTTCTTTCGTTTTGGCCGATTGGCACGAGATCACATACCTAACATTCTCCCCCTTGATCGTAAGGCTAAACATCATAAGTCCTCTCTCAATAAAAATTCACACCAAAGTAGTGCATCACAACAATCAATTAAGTATCATTGGACATCGGTACTTATAGTGCTTCATTCTATCTCGATCGGATAACATAATACTTCATGGGAGTTGGTTACTTTATTTGGTCCACTTATTCCGGATCACAGCTCTCCAATAAACCCATGCGGCAACATGATCACGAAAATTATTGGGTGGTAAGCCTTTTGTGAGCGGATCCATGAGCATAAATTTAGTTCAATATGCTCAACCTTAATTGTTTGATCCTGGACTCTATCTTTCACAACATGATACTTTATGTCAATGTGCTTGCAGCCGCACTTGACTTGTTGTTACTCGAATAGAAAATCTGCGGGTTCATTATCGCGATACAAAGTGAGTGGTCTAGAAATCTTGTCTACCACTCTTAATCCGGGATAAAGTTCTTTAGCCATACACTGCCCTGTAGCCTCATAACATGCCACAAATTCAGCTGCATTGTCGACGATGCGATAAGTGTTTGCTTTACACTTTTCCATGATATTGCTGCTCTGCGAGGGTAAAAATATAACCCGATGTGGACTTCTTAGTGTCTTTACACCCCGCAAAATCAGCATCGTAATAACCGACAACCTCAAGGTTATCGCATTTTCTATATGTGAGCATGTGACCTTTAGTGCCTTGCATATAGCGTAGGACTTTCTTAACGGCTTTCGGTGGTCCGGTCTGGATTTGATTGATATCGCCAAGCATCCCGTAACAAAAGCTAAATCGTATGCGTGTACATACTTGAGCATACATAATACTTCCGGCAATGAAGCGTAAGGTATAGCCTTCATCGATCGATTCATAGTCATTCTTTGGGCATTGAAATTTCCCAAACTTATCGCCCTTAACAATAGGAGCGGCGGCGAGCATTTATGCATATTGTATCTCTTTAGTACTCACAACGTATGCCTTTTGTGATAAACCTAATGTTCCTTTGGACCTATCTCGGTGAATTTCAATACCAAGAACATAAGATGCTTCACCGAGATCCTTCATATCAAAATTGGACGAGAGGAATCTTTTAGTTTCCGCATGTCCACCACTAACTCACGGCCAATAATATATCGTCCACATAAAGGATTAAGAAGGTGTAATTACTCCCCTGAACTTAACATATGTACAATTGTCAACATTATTCTCCTTAAATCCAAAATTTCTTATGACTTCATCGAACTTAAGATACCATTGCCTAGAAGCTTGCTTGAGCCATATATGGATTTCTTTAACTTGCATCCTAAATGTTCCTCGCCTTCCACAACAAAACCTTAGGTTGTGTCATGTAAACGTCCTCATACAAGTCTCCATTTAGGAATGCGATCTTAACATCCATTTGGTGCAACTCTAAATCAAAATGTGTTTGTGGCGCCATTATGATTCTAAAAGAATCTTTAGTCGAGACAGAGAAAAGGTTTCATTATAGTCAATGCCTTCTCTTTGTGTAAACCCTTTTGCTACAAGTCTCGCTTTGAACCTTCGATATTCCCTTTAGAGTCACGTTTTGTTTTGTAGACCCACTTGCACCTCTTTGTTTTGGCTCCGTTAGGAATTTCTACTAAGTCCCATACATCATTATCGCCCATAGACTTAATTTCATCTTTCATGGCATTTAGCCACTTAGATGAATCCTTACTCTTCATAGCTTCTTTATAAGAGCTAGGATCTTCCACTTCCCAAGATCATCTTCATTCAAGTAAACCTCATAATCACTTGGGATAGCAGATCTCCTTACTGCTCGATCTCCCGATGTGTACAATAGTAGGCTCATTAGGTCGTTCATTAATCACACAGAGGGTCAAAAGCTCATCATTAGGTACAAAGACTAGCATTTTCGAGCCCTCAACAGAGTGGCCACGGATTAATCGAGATGCAACAGAGTTGCAACAACAGTGGTCAACGATGGGCACAACCACTTGGGGTACAACCGCTTGGGGTACAACCATTTGGGGCATAGGTAAATCGGTTTGTCGGATTAGCGGTGAAGGGACATAAATCGCTTCTCCTCAAGATCAATTTTCCTAGGCTCCAAGTTCCCACCGATCCCATCATTTTCCAAGAACACTGCGTGTCTTGTTTCTACAAATTTTGTGGTACGATGCGGACAGAGAGAATCGCACCCTTTAGACTGTCGGGTAGCCAATAAAATGGCAACTCACGCCTTGGGGTCTAATTTCCCAATCGTGGGTTAAATAATTTAGCTTCAATTGCACAACCCCACACATGTAGGTAATTCAAACTTGGTTTTCTCCCACCATAATTCATAGGGTGTTTTAGGCAATCGATTTCATCGGGAACCCGATTGAGTATGTGTGCGGCGGTCTTTAATGCTTCCATCCATAACTTTATCGGCAAGGTGGAGTAGCTCAACATACTTCAACCATGTCCATAAGTGTGCGGTTTTTTCTTTCCGCTACTCCATTTTGGTGGGATCACGAGCATTGAGTATTGGCGACTATACCATTTTCTTGTAGGAACTCGCAAAAGGACCAGAACTGTCCATAAGTTGCGTGTCGCCCATAATACTCTCCCCGCGATCCGAACGCACTACTTTAATCTTTAGATTGTGCTGATTTTCAACTTCACCTTAAATATCTTAAATTTATCTAGTGCTTCCGATCTCTCTTTAATGGGATAGATGTAGCCATAACGTGAGTAATCATCGGTGAATGTAATGAAAGAATTATAACCATCCACCGATGTCACAGGAAGGGACCACATATGTCGAGATGGATTAATTCCAAAATCCTCGTGCTTCGAGTAGCACCTTTCTTTATTTGCTTTACATACTTGCCTTTGATACAATCAAGACAATGATCATCCGAATCATTAAAATCTAAAGGGTGGAGAATTTCATCTTTAATGAGACGTTCAATTCTCCTCAAATGTGGCCCAAACGACGAGGCCACAATTTCGACGGTCTCATCAATTCGCTTGCGCTTTTATTCACATCACATACATTCATGGATATAGGAGAATCTTGCAGGATAACATATAAAGCTTGTCGTGACGGATGGCACGACCAACATTATTATTATTGAAGTAAACAAGACACCGTCGTGTCCAAAATTACATGAATATCCATCATTATCTAATAATGAGACGAAATTAAGTTTCTTCTCATCGAGGGAACATAAAGAACATCATTAAGGTCTATTACAAAACCTTTATTCAAAACTAAAGAAACTGATCCAATGGCTTTAATTTCAGCTTCCATTCCATTAGCCACTCTTAGGCTTCTTTCCCCTCTGAGATTTCTCAACATATGGAATCCCTGCAAGGAATTCGTAACGTGCACAGTGGCACCAGAATCAATCCACCAAGAATTTACAGGAAAATCAGCATAAAATGCTTCATCAACGAAAGTAATTTCATAAGTACCTTTCTTGGCGAGCCATTTTAGCCATCCAGGACAGTTGTCTTTGAAATGGTCCTTGGACTGACAAAAATGACACTCATCATTTTTCTTTTGTCCATTTGAGCTCCCAGGACCTAAAGCGTGTTTAGGCGCTTGAGGACGCTGTGGATGCTGTGGCCTTTTATTATAAGGGGAGTATGTTTGCTCCTTATTGCCCTTTCCTTTATAGCCTCCTCTATTTCTAGAGGAGCCAGCTCTGTTTGAGGAGTTGATGTGATTTACAACATCATCACCCCCTTCAGCCTTGAGCCTCTCTTCCTCTTGAGAAACATTGGCGATTAACTCGCTCATTGTCCACTTATCTTTAATGGTGTTATAGTTCACCTTGAAAGCTTCAAATTGCTTAGGAAGATACATCATAATATAATGGACAACAAAACCGCGAAAATTGCCATGTCCATTGTCTTAAGTCCAGCGACAATATTGATTATGGTCATGATGTGCTCACGGACATTTCAGCACCAATGTACTTTGTATTCATGAGCTTGCGTGCATCGTTGTGGTAGCATAAACCTTAGAGGATCCTTTAAAATGATCCTCGATGGAGGACAAGTAATCCTTCACCCTTTCCTTTCCAGGGATTGCTCCCTAATAGCCTCACTGATGGAGTTTTTCATGACAGCAAGTGAAACGCGGTTAGACCGCTCCCACTTTTCAACATTAAGTTTGTATTCCTTCATTTTATCATCAAAATTGTCATCTCCTTCATTAGGAGCGACAGGCTCATCGAACCTAAACGTATAGTCTAGGTCCAAGAGCTGGAAAGTCGTCATAAGGGTGAACTTCCATTTCTGGAAGTTGCTGCCATTAAGTGGCTCAATTGCATTAACCTGAGCCGAAATAGAACCAGCTGAAAAAAATTTAAAAATTTTACATTAGGAAAATACATAATTGATTTGCATGAAAATTAATCTTACGTTGGTATGATTAACAACATGCTCATAATAATTTTTCGTATCACCGCTAAGGCGATAACGAAAAATTCAACATAATTTAGGGCATGCTATTACAATTGACGTTGGTCAAAGAGTAATAGTATGGCCAAAACAAAACATATCAAGAATATACATAATCGATAACATGCTATTACAATTAACGTTGGTCCAAAAGTAATAGCACGTAAAAATTAATTATACCCCTCTAATTGAATTTCTCGTTGGTTCCATTCAATTAGGGGAGGTCATCATGCAGCGGAAACTATAGCATAAAATTTCAGCAGCTTAAAATATTATCCAGTAATATATTGCATGAGAGACATCAAATATCAATTAATTAAAGAACATGAGGCATATCATAATACATGAAATATATACTGAAAATAAAACGTAACAGCATAAAATATACATCATGGAACAAAATTCGTGTATATATATACACCTAAAAAAAAGTGCATGAAAAATATATGCTGAAACATAAGATTATACGTTAGGGGGCCTAAAAGGAAAAAGGTAAAACATAATTTCTGAGAGATTTAGGGGGGGCCCTTTTAAACTTTCCAACCTTATCTCTACCAGAAAAACTTCACCACTCATTTCCTCCCCAAAAAATCGGATCTGACAGACATGGGAGGAGGCGCAAGGAGCTCGGCGGCTTTGGCACGCCGGCGCGCAGAGCTCAAAGCGGGCGGCGCGCGCGCAGACGAGCGCGAGCGCAGGCCGGCCAGGATGCTACGGCCAGCCAGGCGCCGCAGCGGCGGGCGCGAGCCGCAGGGCGCGCGGCAGGACGCGCGCGGAGCGCGCGGTGCGGCGGCGCTTCGGGCGGCGGGCAGCAGCGAGGCGGCGGCCGGCCATGGCAGCAGCGGTAATAATTTTTTCTTTGGTCCCGATCTAAGTTCTCGGGTTTGATTTGGGGATTCTTTAACAGCATTTGCAAAAGATTCGCATTCCCCTCCTTCTAAAATTTCTATGCATTCAACAGTGGACTAGAGTTCTAGAAAACTAGCAGACGGCTCTGATACCAAATGTGGGTGCTTGATCCTTATGCATATGTCGTCAATCTGCTAGTTCTATCACTAGAACACCTAGAGGAGGAGATCGAGAACTCACTCGCCGCCGATGAGCGCCATGAGCGGCGAGCGAGACCGTGCTGCGTGATGCAAAGCGTGAGGAAGAGTTGGTGCAGAGGGTCGTCGCGGCGAGGTCCTGCGGTGGTGGCGACGGCGACGGCCTTCCCGTTGCTAGCAGCGCGCAATAGATCGGGCGTCTTTAGTATTATACGGGGCTTTTGGCTCTCACAGAAAACGTACGTCGCATCGTGAGAGGCCGGAGCCCCTTCTTTATATTGCGCTGTTGCAACGGGGGACCGTAACCAAGATATGGAAAGTTCCCCCGATCAGGGCGCTGAAATCTTTCTTTCTCGTTTTGGCTGATTGGCCTGAGATCACATACCTAACACAAGGGCCTTCTCTTGCTCTTTGGTGAAGTGCACTATCTCTTTGTTCCCGATAAGGGATAGCTCCGTAAGGGAAGCTGAAGAGAAAAGGGTGCAGATAGGAGCAACAAGAAATCCTGCAACATCGTCTGTGTAGAGCCTTTGCAGTTTAATAGAGTCTTGAAGCTCTTCTTGTTGTTGGGTAATCGTCTCTACCATCCATGACTCCCGACTGGCAAAGCATTTGGGGGTTTCATAAACACACAGTCGGGTGAGACGTCCTTTGGTGAGGAGACGCCGTAAGTCCTCCACTCTTAAATCCTCCCCACAATTTCTTATGAATAAATTGGTGAGAGCGGTGAGGTTTGAGAGGGGCACCAGCGTCTTCAAACCCTCCACATCATCAAGCATAAGATGATCTAGAGAGGATGGAAATGGGCAAAAAGAAGAGGATGATGAAACGTAGGCAGAGAGGAATTTGGGGCACCCTCTTATACGTAATTCTCGGAGGGAGCGCAGACTATGGAGCCCTCCATGTCCTGCTCCACATACACCTCCCGCCCTGGAGCTATTTTGAAGGGGGAGAGGAGCCGCCAGGCTCAGCTCTGGGCAGTCGCTAATCCATAATTCACACAGGGAATTTGAGAGAGGTGGCGGGAATAGCAGTAGCCCTCCTTCGTCGCTCGCCTCTAGTTGTAGTACTTGTGTCCCCGTTTTATCAGATGAAGATGATGGCACTGATGCCAGTTCAATCTCTGCCAGCTGCTCTACCACACCCAACCTAGTTACGTTCTGACAAGAATCCATCCGAATGAAGGAGAGCTCAGGCAGTTGCCAAAGTAATTGGGTCAATTCCTTCCCGCTGGCGCTGCAGTTGTGAATCTCAAGGTGTTTGATAGGAATCTTGTATTTTGCATCACCTGGCCCTCCCAATGGCTGCAAGACACTACTTGAACCACGTACCTTAAGGGTCTTCAGCGAGGTTAGACTGTGGAGGTGTTCATGCATCAAAGCTGGGCATTTTGAGACCTCCAACTCATGTAATTCACTTAAATTATGAAAGACCAACATCTCATCAAGGCAATTCAGATGATAATTTTCTTTGATTTCCAACATTAGTTTAGATGAGGAACTACTTCTGGAGTAAACCAACTTTTCCAAACCTGGTCCCACATCCTTCATGTCGACGTCGTGCAAAGTATCAGTCCAAGGAATTAGTGGCAGGGACTCCAATTTCGGGCAATTATCAATTCGAAGCTCTTGTATCCTAGGAAACAAATTAATGTTCTCACCTTGCTGAAGTTTCTGACTAGTAAACTGTGAAAACGGCAACTCTGTCAGTTCCGGGCAATCTCTAATGACGAATGCTTCTAGAAGGGAGAACAAGTGACCTGTGTCATTTTGAGCCCATTTTTTCAATCTTGACAAGCAAACAAGTTCTAGCCTTTTTAAGTTCTGAAAGCTTTGGTCTCTGATACAACCATGATATTCTAGATCACGTTCATTAAGCAACCACAACTCCCCAAGAGGTGGAAGAACGTTCCAATCCACAGCATCGAGATGAAGAGATTGCAAATTTTTAATAGAAAGTTTACTACCCAACCAAACTGGGCAACTAGGGCCTGCATGACCTCTGATGCATAGCTCTTGGAGATTGTCATGAGGTCGCAGAACATTAAGAACTTGTGCTTCTTTGTCAGGCTCCTTATTAGATCGCTGAATGTCCCATTCAAGTGTCAACTTCTTTAAGCGGTTTTTGAACAACAGATTCACATCATTTGCTTCTTCTTTTACTTGTACCTTCTCAAGATTACAAATACTAAGTGATCCACTGAGCTCTGTCAACTGTCCCAGCTGCTTTAATTCAAAACCATTCTTTTCACTTTTGACTTCAAATCTTCTTAACTCTTGCAGCATCTGTAGCTTTTCTACCTCACATATCTTTGAGTGAGGTCCATCATCTGAGACAATGAAATGGCGCAATCTTATAAGGTTGCTCATATCTACAGGTAAATTGGCACTGCCTTTCCAATTTTCTATATCTAGGACAATCAACTTATAAAATCTCGAGATACTGCTTGGTAAACATATCTTATCATACTTTGACTCCAGCTTTAGGTAGCGAAGATGGATAAGTTCAGAGAAGTTCTGCAACATATGCTCCACATCATAGTACATTGTAAACAGCCGAAGGACACGGAGAGCTTTTGTTTTTCTAAACAGATCTCCGAAAGTATTGGCCAAGCTTCGGTCATATTCTCCAAATATCATCAATGTGTGCAGATTTTCAGCTTTAAATCTTTTCCCTGTTTTAATCAAATCCCTCCTAACATTTTCATCGATTATTCCATTTTCCTGAACATCACCCATAATGATAGACAAATGACGAACATGTTGGGGAATATCTCTCCATCTTTCATTAGAGTAATCTATCGTAAGACATTCGTATGATGACACCATTCGAGCTAAATCATGTAGTAGGTCATGGATTACATAGCATGGATGTCCATCCTTTTCACTTCTTTTAAAGAATCCATGATCGACCAAGCCATTCAAATAGCTTAACCCTACTTCTTCAAGTGTTTTGTTCTGGTCACTAGAGCGTAAAATGTCTAATCCCATCCACAAGTGAATGAGCTTAACCCTTGCTTGCTAGAACTCTTGTCCAATGATCTAAAGTAAGGTTTTTTCTTAGTAACCTACCTACAGTTTTGCCTGCAAGAGGGTAACCCTTCAGTTTGCCAATTATTTTAGTGCCAATATCACGTAGTTCACTGTGACCTTCCCATGATGGCTTCTCATCACCAAACACATATGCTTCAAACAAATGCGCAAACTCCTCACCTTCCAAACGATCCAATTCTATTGGATGATCAGTTGTTTTAACCATTTCTGCCAGTGCTGGAAATCGAGTTGTGACCATAACCATATTACCTGTAGCTTGCCCTTTTCTGAAAGGAGCTAACAGCCTTTTCCACTCATCCTCGTCATCACATTTCCACATGTCATCCAGGATCAACAATAACCTTTTAGATTTCAACCTTTGTTCAATTAGCTCTTCTGCACTTGCACCAGGTTTTTCACCGTCGACTCTAGGGATGGATTCATTTATTTGTTTTATCAGCCCTGACGCATTGAAACTGAAAGACACACATACCCAAACCTTTACATGGAAATGGCTTTTCACTTTTTGGTCGTTGTATATGTGTTGCATAAGAGTTGTTTTTCCAATGCCACCTGGACCAAATAGTGACAAGACAGAGAGGTCCTTCTCACAATATATACCCTGGGTAATGTCATGTATAATTTGGTCCTTCATCTTGTTCCTGCCATACAATTTAGGCTCTACACTTTCCGAGATGGTTATTCGCTGGCTCATAACATTTTCCTGGGTGTTGATATGGCTGGAACCTAGCAGCTCCATGTTAAGAATGGTGGAGACTTTAGCACATACGGGTTGTAGTTGCTCCACAAGATGCTTCATCCTTGTAGATATACCCACCCTGTCAAACTTCAACGTTGGTAGTTCATTGGCACGTTTTCGCCCTGCGGTTGGGTTGCAACAACAGGCATCGCAGTGCCTTTGCCAAGCGTTTTGTGGTTTTCGGGCATCATGGACAAGTGGACAAGAGAAGCATGGAAGGAACTTACTGACCACACGGACATGTCGCCTAGCATCCTCTTGTGGCTTGTCAGGGTCACCATGGGAAGCATCAGTACATGAGCACTGCAGCGACTTAACGACAGCTTTTGCAGTGTGGCGAGAATTGACAATGATGCCGTGGAGACAACCGCTACCATCCACATCTGCCGCCTCATAGGTGCCTTTGAGCTCGTCAAGGATGCGGAAGTAGTCCAGCTCGTCCAGCATGTCTTCGGCGTCATACGCTAGCTGCTGCAGCTTCTGCAGCAGCTCCTTTATTGCCTGGCTGTGGATCTCCCTGCGTTGTGCGTTGTCGAGCATCCCCTTAGCATACCACAGCTCCATCTTGACGGCATCAATGTTCGGTCCAAGCTCGGAGCTTGCCGCCCATGCCTCCAACAGGCCGCCCGACAACGGGCCCAGTGCCTTGCCAACCACCCAGGATGCTGCGTCAATGGCAACCTCCATCTGTCGGCGAGTTTGTGTGCACCAGGCAGCAACAAGTCCTCACAGGATGCTGGAGACAGATAGAAGTTTATTCGGAATCAATTCGAGCGGCTTAAATGATACATGTTGGCAGAGAGGAACTTGTTTGGAATTTATATATGTTGTAACATGTCACAGGATAGAGAGGAGGAGAACGATGTACTTACAGAAACACAACAAAGGGGAGCTTCTGCCGGCTGCCGAGACGAGGAGGTCACGCTGCACTGCTGGATATTGACAATACCAATCAGCAGGGGGGAGAAGGATGCCGGAGAAAAGTTGTGCCTAAGAGGTGGAGGTGGAGAACTTGATGTTTCGGACAGTTGGAGCGAAGGTGTCTGGATCAGGAAGTATGTGTGAAATCAAACTTTTGGAATGAGTGGTTTTCCAACAATCTGAGCTCATTTGTGAAACCAAAAATTTGGAATGAGTGGTTTTCCAACAATCTGAGCTCATGTGTGAAACCAAACATTTGGAATGAGTGATTTTCCAACAATCTGAACGCATGTGTGAGACCAAACTTTTGGAATGACTGGTTTTCCAACAATATGAGCTCATTGAGGATAAGAGAAAGAGACAGGAAGCAGCACAAGAGTGAGTGGTTCTCCAACAATCTGAGCTCATGTGTGAAACCAAACTTTTGGAATTAGTGGTTTTCCAACAATCTGAACTCATTGAGGATAAGAGAAAGAGACAGGAAGCAGCACAGGAATGAGTGGTTTTTCAACAATCTGAGCTCATTGAGGACAAGAGAAAGAGACAGGAAGCAGCACAAGAATGAGTGGTTTTCTAACAACCTGAGCTCATTGAGGACAAGAGAAAGAGACAGGAAGCAGCACAATAACTAGGGGTGAAAAGTGCATACGTATTATCTGTATTATCCAGTTACCATATTCAAGAGGATGCGAATATAAGTTATCATCCGCCACCTCCCTGGCGCGGCTCCCTACTGCACCAACTGGTTGCCACGCACCATCGCCCGCTCAGCTGGCCCCCTTCCCCTCCGCGCGCGTTCTCCAGATGGCAGCATCGGCGCAACTGTCCCCCCTCCCCCTCCACTGGTTGTTTAAATGGTGCGGGGATCCTGTTTGGAAGAGGAAGGAGCATCATTTTGCAGACGAGCGAGAAACTGAGAGAGGCAGCAGAGAAGAGAGGAAGTAAGGTCGTTCAAGCGTTGGATTTTTGAGTGGTTTTCAATTTAAATTTTAAGTTTGCGCATTTGGGAAAGTTACAGATTGGCGTGTGAGCATCCAAAAGAGGTAATTTTCGTTGACATTGGCTTTTTTTATAGCAACATGATTAGCATGTAATTAGAAAAATGATAATTTGTTAGTATCAAACGGTGGTAGTTACGCTTCTGTAAACGGGCAATGGCCTTAGTTGATGGTGAATAAACAACGTTGTTAGTGTCGTTAAATATTTATTTGTCATGCTAATTATATGAATATCAAGGCTATGCGTGGGTTATTTTATTTGCATGGAAACAACATTGTATTTTTTTCCTGCATTTTGAAATACTAGTTGTGCTTAGCATTTTATGCGCTATTTTGCAGAAACTGTTACACATGAATATTTTTGTGAAATTGTTGTGATTTGTGCATATTTTAGTTAATGCCCAATTATCGTAGTACTATCATGTTAAAAATTTAATATCGTTGTTGTTATTTGCTTGAAAATATTATGCAATACTGCCATGAGTAATTTTTGAGTTTTAGGGTGGTGTATGTGTCGTACACTCAGTTGTGCATAGTTTAGGAATGACAAAAGTAGTGCGAAATTGTGTAACTCAATGCTACACACTGTGCGAATTTTTTTAGGTTAGTTTGGATGGAGTAGTAAACTGTGATAATTTTCACATGCTCGTAAGATGTCACATAGCACCAGAAAATTTTTATTTTGGTTTTCTGTATATTGACTGGGCGTGTTGCGCACCTATTTTAGGTATGCCATGTCGAACAATCAGGATTTGTTCGTGTTCTACAGGGATCGTTTCATGCATGATGGACCGTATGGAGTGGACCTATCAAATTGTGATCGGACCGTGATCCGGGTGCCTGGTCTGAAGGATATGAGCCGTTCAGAGCTTAGGAGGTGCATCCGTTCTGCGTTCGATCGCATCATTGCAAGGAACATTGCAAGGAGCAAGTTGCGCATCGGGTGTATGCCTCTGTTGTGGGTGGTTTAGGGGAGACCTTATGGCAACTTTTAAAGGTGACAAGTGACGCGATGTGGGCCAATTACATGCAAGTTGTCTGCAACCCTGTTGCTATAATATATACCAGACTAACGGTGTATGTTCAGTTCGTGGAGTGGATGGAGTCATCAGGCATGCCTGGTTCTGATGAAGGCGGTGTCGACGTAGTGCCACGATTGGTCTTCAGCGTTGACGTAGATGGTGTTGCTGGTGGAGATGCGGGCGAGGCAGTAGGTGATAGAGACCTGAGGAGGCGTGCTTCAAATTTTGAGCCCAATTAAGGTGTACGGGGATGGTGGGCAGCTCGCATTAACTGCCACGAGTACCTGGCAAACCAGGTGGAAGAAGTGGAGAGTGAGGAGGACGTGCAAACATCTACTTCTACAGACAAGGGAGATGGACAAGCTGCTACAGGAGGTGTAGTCGGTGGTATTGTTACCATCGACAACACTTATGTCAGTTGTAGGTTGGATGACATCGCAGTGGCGTCGCTGGTTCTACCGCAGTTAGAGGAGGTACAGTAGGACTTCAATGAAGACATGCTACTCTTAGGGCAACACTTCCCTAACAAGTGTGCTGCCCAGCATGCCACTGGCAGATATGCCGTGACCATCAGCCAGACGTATTGGGTGCACAGGTCGAACCCTCACATCTATATCGTCAAGTGTGTGGATGAGTCTTGCCTTGGCAAGGTTTTTACACAGCGGTCTAGTTACACCGAAAAAAGCAGATAATGGATGAACGCACCTTCCCCCTGCGTGTTGCACTCTGTCTAACACCGAGAAAACAGAACTGTGCCAGTACTTGCACGGTGTCAAAGTTCCGTCTAGTTACTCAGGCACCGTGAAGAAACTTGTTTCGATGCAAGATTTGAAGTTAAATAGCATGAAGTCACATGATTGTCATGTGCTGATGACATAGATGCTTCCTATTGCAAATTGAAATATTTTGCCGATCAAAGTCCGAGAGACAATCATGAGGTTGTGTTATTTCTTTAACACAATTGCTTAGAAAGTCATCAATCCTGAAGGACTAGATACTCTGCAGGACGAGGTGGTGATGACTCTATGTCATCTTGAGATGTATTTTCTCCTTCATTTTTCAATATTATGGTCCATCTCATTGTTCACGTTGTGTGGGAGATAAAAATGTGCGCACCCGTATTCCTACGTAGCATGTACCTGTTTGAGAGGCTCATGGGAATTCTCAAGTCATATGTACGAAATTGATCTTGGCCGGAGGATAGCATCGTTGAAGGTTATGCAAGCGAAGAGGCCGTTGAGTTTTTTGTCGATTATATGGCTTAGGTTAAACCGATAGGTATACCTCAATCTCGTCATGAGGGGAGGCTCAAGGGTATTGGAACTATCGGAAGTAAAGCAATCACTCCAGATATGGACGCGTACGCTCAAGCCCATTTCACGGTCTTGCAACACATGACTGAAGTGGCCCCTTATGTCGACCAGCACAAGGATGTGCTTCGGCAACAGAATCTAGAGCGGCCGGATGTTTGAATCATGAGACAACACAACAGTCGGTTCAACCAATAGTTGAAGGAGAAAATCGCTAGGAGGTTACCAAGTGAGATGCTGACATGGTTGGCAAAAAGGCCAATATTTACAGTTGTGATATGGCAAGGATATGACATAAATGGGTACACATTCTATACACAAGCTTAGGATGTAAAGAGCACTAACTAGAACAGTGGTGTCTGTATAGATGCGTTCATTACCGATGGGTTGAGAAACTCGTACTATGGGTTCATAGAAGAGATTTGGGAGCTGGACTACGTGGTTTTCAAAATCCCCTTATTTTGGTACCATTGGGTGCATCTCCCACAGGTGAAAGTTGACAAGTACGGTGTCACTACCGTGGACCTCCAACGTGTCGGATACAAAGACGAACCATTCGTACTCGCTAACTAAGTTGTTCAAGTTTTCTATATAACCGACCCATCAAATAAGAAGTGTCATGTAGTTTTTCATGGAAAAAGGAGAATTGTCGGAATAGAGAATGTAGTGAATGAGGACGAATACAATCAATTTGACGAGTTACCTCCTTTTGGAAATGGCATAAAGGTCGACGACGAACAACGTGATGAAACTAGTTACATATGCATTGATTATCATGAAGGGCTAATTTTTAAAGATAATAAGTAAGTGGAATGAGAATGTGCGATATATATGTGGCCATTTACATTTATGTATATAACAATACATGTATGTGATGTATATGTGAATTAGCATTTATGTATATAACAATGCATGTGTCTGATGTATTTGTGAATTTGCATTTATGTATATGTGAAAATTTGTCTCTATGTTCATTGGGTTGTTGTAAAGAAATACACTCTATAAGGTCTTATTACAGTGCATGCTGGTTGGTGTAGGTAATAACTCCAGTGCGGCTTATTACAGACGGTTCTATTTTAGAACTGTCTGTGATATAGTTATCACAGACGGTTCTAAAATAAAACTGTCTATGATAATAAATATCACAGATGGTTCTAAAGTAGGAACTGTCTGTGATATCATAACTATCACAGATGGTTCTAAAGTAGGAACCTCCAACGGATTCTGTATATGAAAGTTATGATCATTTTATGTTGGTGCTATCATTCTAATTTTGAATTGATCTGGAATTGAAATAGGGTCGGCCTAGACTTGCTGTGGTAGTAGCTCTACTCCTCTCATCTTGGTTCCTGAGTAGAATAATATCACATAATTTAGGTAGCAATCTATTCTCAATAGGAAAATTATGAACTCCTAGAAATGAGCTCACCTGATAATTCAATTGTCGTGCACGTGCCCTCATCATAGGTCCCTGCCTAGAATCTTATGGATAAGTATTGTGTGTATCCAAAAAAGTGTTGTCCTCATCAAAAGTTGATCTCGTGTTGGCGGCCCCTACCTATATCAAACACAAATAACACCACACACGCACATACGTAACTTGTTACATGTACAAGGTGCACACCAAACTGCTGTTCATGCAATAGCACTTCCCTATGCGCATTTCTATCATTGCCCTCAATCTATGTACAAGGTTTAAAAGAAACATGCAAAGAAGTAGTATACGGTATCTGGGCTGCATCATCCTCCCCTCCTTTAAGTGAAACCATCCTCAGTTTTTAGGTGATCTTCAGCGCTTCTTTTTGAATGGCGGCTAAAGAACAAATTTTCTGCACAACCTTCTCTTGGTGTGTGGCTTCTTCTCATTCTTTCCTTTGTAAGATCCTTCGTTTCCAACCTTCCTCAAACATGTTAACATCCATGGGACACAAATGTATTTTTTTTAACCCTAGAGGTGAAAGAGTAAGCCTTGGTGCGCCAATCTTGAACAGCGACTTGATCTTTGCACCAAGGGTTTTCCAGCACAATATGGCAAGAAACCATATGTTCAAGAACAACATCACAAGAAACCTCACACGAATATTTTCCTAATGTAAATAGTACCTTGGTTTGTGCCGTGATCTAGACGATGCCTTCATACCACTCCAATTGGAATACTTGTGGATGTAGAGTAGTCAGTAACTTCATCTTCTCAACTAGCTCAATGCTAGCAGCATCAACCAAACTTCTGTCATCGATTGTCATGGCACAAATTTTCTCTCCAACTTTACAGTGAGAGTGAAACAAGAAACTTGTGCCATCACCTTTCTCTTCATGTAATAAGTTGCACCCCAACTTTCCAAAGCTCTCCTCCGATGGCATTGTAGTAGATCCATCTATACCATGAGCAACTATCAAAATGATACCAAATAAGGTGGATCAAACCTCAAGATGAGATTGATCCAATGGATTGCCTGATCTTTTACAGTGGTGGAAACAACAAGGTATATATGGAGCACATATTACAGGATGCAATTCATACTAGGATAGCTAAATTTCTATCCCGTGCACACCACAGCACACGAATAAGAAACAGAGATCAAAGATCAGCGGGCAAAAACCAACACCATGATTGGAATCCACACACAAATATGAGAAATCTCGATGGACTTTCAAGAACTTACACACTTGACAAACAGGGATGGACACTAACGACCAATGGCCAACGATACACATGACGTTTAATTCATAATTCAACTCCAAGAATACATGGGTGCAATGCATTGGCTTTTTATAGCCTTACCTGCTTTTAGCCAAAGCTAAACCGACTAGATTCTAACTACACATGGCACCAAACATATAAATAATTTGGACTCATCTAATTGGCCTAACACATTTTAGACTAGTAAAATAATTAATGTGCAGACTAACCCTACTAGACTCAGTGCCCTAACTTCTTCTGTTGTTGCATATGATCGTCTGCAGGTGGCCCCCAACCAATATCTCGAAGAGAAAGAAAAACACGCAGATGGAGCCCTATAGGTTCTATGCCTAGCATGCACACAAGAATTCCTTTGGTTCGAAATAATCTATAGGTTTTCAATTACTGATCTTGATCCGTTCCTTTCCTTGTATTTTGACCTTAAAATAGCAACAAATATCTTCTAGGATCCGGATTTGTTGCATGTTTATCTCTAGCCTTAACTAATAGAGATAAGAATTCAACTTGAATACAACTCAGAAGGATTGGCATGCAAGTAAACAAATTGGTTTGAGACTTTACTTGATCACATGTGAAAACATAGCAAGAGTTGATCTCACGTTGGTGACTTCCACTTGGATTGAACACAAATAATGCTACACATGCACATGCGTAGCTTGTTATATGTACATGGTACATGCCAAACTACTACTCATGTTGTAGCACTTCGCTATGCGCATGCGTGTCATTGTCCTCAATCTGTGTACAAGGACTAAAAGAAATATGCAAAGAATAAATATATGCAGTATCCGGGCTACATCGATATGGCTTGTATGAATTTACTGTCATGTCATTTGGACTTACCAACGCCCGTACCTACTTCATGAACTTGATGAACAAGAAATTCTTGGAATACCTTAACAAATTTGAGGTGCTCTTTATTAATGACATTCTTGTGTATTCCATCCAAATTATCATGCCCAACACTTGAGGTCTATGCTAGAGAAACTTCGAGAACATCGATTATATGCTAAATTTAGCAAGTGTGAGTTTTGGTAAAAGAAGATTAGTTTTCTTGGGAATATCATTGTAGCTGAAGGAGTAGCTATAGACCTACAAAGGTTGAGGTTGTGCTTCATTGGAATCAGTTGCCTCAGTAACTGAAGTCTGAAGTTTTCTTGGATTCGCTCGTTATTATGGCTAATTTATTGAAGGATTATCCAAGATTGCCAAACAATTGACTTAGCTGCTTAAAAAGGAAAAGAAATCTAAATGAACTAAGAAGGGTGAGATGAGTTTCAAGGAATTACAGAAGAAGTTAACCATCACCCCAGTTCTGGTACTTCCAGACATTTGCAAGAGGTCGAAGTGTACTGTGATGCCTCTCCTCATGGCTGCCTTGGATGCGTGCTTATGTAGGACGGAAGAGAAGTAGCATATGCATCTAGACAACTTCATCTGCATAAATGAAACTACCCCACTCATGACTTGGAACTAGCTTCTGTGGTACATGCACTGAAGATTAATTTGACGATACTATCTCATTGGAAACCGTTGTGACATATACACTGACCACAAAAGCCTAAGTATATTTTCACCTAGCTGAATCTCAATCTGAGATAGTGAATATGGTTAGAGTTGATAATTGAATGTGGTTAGAGTTGATACAGGACTATGATCTTGGCATTTATTACCACCCTAGTAAAGCCAGTATAGTAGCCGTTACCTTAGGAAGGAAGTCCTACTGCAACACTATCATGATTCGTGAGCAACAACCAGCGCTATTTGAGGGATTCAAGGAGTTCAATTTGGAGTTGGTCATTCAAGGTAGCATTGCCACCATGGAAGTATGACCCACCTTAGAGAGAAAATCAAGTTAGCTTAGAAAAAAGTTCAACCGCCCAGAGATTCAAGAAGCTTATGAACGAAGGAAAATCTCTTGAGATGACTAAGGTGCACAATGGTATGGACAACATATCTTTGTACCACCTAAAAGGGAACTCAAGTAGCTGATTCTCAAGGAAGCCCAT
The DNA here is from genome assembly GCA_036346265.1 of Melocanna baccifera. NCBI lineage: Eukaryota > Viridiplantae > Streptophyta > Magnoliopsida > Poales > Poaceae > Melocanna > Melocanna baccifera. Next base: position 4,131 of record JAYEVJ010000141.1, on the reverse strand, counting down.
GAGTCAGCATATTCCATTCATCTGGGAAGCACCAAGACGTATCAAGATATGAAACAATATTTTTGGTGGCCTCTATGAAGTGGGACATTGCTCAATATGTAGATTGTTGTGATATATGCCAAAGAGTTAAGACATAGTATTAGAAACCAGCAAGACTACTACAACCACTACAGATACCTGAATGGAAATGGGGGAAATTTGGTATGGACTTCATTACATGTTTGCCAAAGTCTAAGACAGGATATAACTCGATATGGGTCATATAGTAGATCGCCTTACCAAAGTAGCCCATTTCATCCTAGTGAAAACAACTTACCGAGGTGCTAGACTAGTCGAACTATACATGTCTCATATTGTTGTGTTGCATGGAGTGCCCAAACGGATAATATCAGACTGAGGTTCTCAATTCACTTTGCAATTCTAGAATAACCTTCACAAAGCTTTAGGAACTTATTTAGCATTTACCCATAGATAGATGGGCAAACAGAGAGGGTGAATAAAATACTCGAAGACATACTATCGGCATGTGCATTTGACTTTGCTATGAACTAGGAAAAATGCTTGCCATATGCAAAATTTTACTACAACAATAGCTACCAGTCTAGCCTGAAGATGGCCCCATTTGAGGCCCTTTATGGAGGGAAATGTAGAACTCCTCTATCCTAGACAGAAATAGGGGAAGTATACCTATTGGACTAGATATCTTGAAAGAAGCTAAAAGAAAGGTTCGACTCATCAGGGATCAACTATAGGCAGTCTAGCTAAGACAAAATAGTTATACCAACAATTGTCGTTGAGAACTAAGCTTTGAAGTAGGAGACCATGTTTATCTGAAAGTGTCACCATTAAGAGGAACTCAAAGGTTTAAAGTCAAGGGCAAGTTAGCACCAAGATATGTTGGACCATTTCTTTCACTGCCAAGTGAGGAGAAGTAGCATATCAACTATAGCTACATAAAGAATTGGCTAACATGCATAATGTATTCCATGTGTCTCAGCTCAAGAAGTGCTTGAGGATATTGGAGGAGCAGACTCGCCTGGCAACCATTGAGCTCCAGAAGGATTTGTCATATCCAGTGTCCCGTCAAGATTCCAAATATAGTAGAGAGGCAAACAAGGAGCAAGGTAATTGGTCTCTGCAGAGTTCAGTGGAGCAACTACTCAAAAAAGATATGTTGGGGTCAAGATCAATTGAAGATCAACTACCCCTACCTGTTCTCGAGTTCGTTCGAATCTTGGGGTCAAGATTCTATTGCACGAGGGTAGAGTTTGTAACATCCCAAAATTAGGTAGTGGAAAAGTCCTAACATTGGGAATTGGAGATTCTTAAAACTTTGTGTGCATGTTGGATTTTCTGGAAATTATCTAGATGTTATTGGATTTTATGATGCAAGAAAGAAATTAATGCAAGTGGAGTGTATAATAAATAATAATAATGAAAGCATAACAAAAATTAAATCTAGGATTAAAACTCCAGAAAAAATGTATAGGCATCGAGTTGAGTCAAAATTTGAATTCAAATTGAGTTTGGATTTGCAAAAATTAGGAAAATTAGTAAACTAGTTCAGGCTAGCACACATTACATTTTCCCTCCCCTGCCGCTCAACTTTTTGTTTCCCTGGCCCACTTGGCCCAGCTGCCCTCCTCTTCTTTCTTTCTCTCTCTAGCCTAGTCGCTCGCCTAGCCCCTTTTCCTCCTTCTCCCTTCTTCTTTCTTCTTTCTTTGCCCGTGCCAGTGTCACCCATACTTAGCTAGCCCACCGCACGTCAGCTCCATCACTACCAGCAGCCATGCCACTGCCCATGCTGAGCTGCCCTTGCCGTGCTTGCCCATGTAGTGCACCTGTGTACTTGACTGAATCCTAGCCTTGCCGCGTGCCCATAGCTGCCTTGGCCTTACCGCTCATCCTTCTAACTGCGCCCTATCCTAACTGCTAACACACCCATTATAACCACATGTGCCTCCTGATCCCATGTCGCGAGTTGTCCTATGCTAAGCATTGCCCCAGACCATCTCCTCACCTCCCTCAAGCTATCCTTAGTGATAACATTGGCCATCTCCCTATCTAGCTCACCATCATGGTTAAAGACTACCACACTGCCTCGGGTCATCATCACCAGCCTTCCTCAGTTTGTGCCTGACTGCATTGATTACACCGGTGAGATTCACTTGCCCCCTAGATGCTTGTCATGACTTTAATTTGGTCGATTAGCCACGTGTTGGCCTAGTTGCCAAGATGGTCGAGCCATCCCCACTGCTGTGCATAGCCGTGCTACCGCCCTAGGACACCTCACATCGTGCCATCACCTTGCATAAATGCGTAGAGGTGCCCACAACCCATTTTGGCTGTCGTTGACTGATGTCATAGCTCTACTTGCCAGCGTCGTGCTCAGCAACGCCATTGGAGCTATTGCTGTCTCAGCATAGAGAAAGTACTATAGAGAGATCACGTAGCATTGGTCTCACCTGTCAGTGTCTCTAGCTTTTCCTTTAGAAAAATAATTATTTTAGAAATTAAAACCATAAGGGCCCCACCTATCAGTGACTATGAGATATTCCTTTAGAGAAATAATTCAAAAAGAAAATAATATCATGGGTCCCAACTGTCAACAAGAGACATTCTCTCTCCTCTATTTATTTTTGGATTTTCCCAAATTTAAACTTTGGAGATCCTGTTCTCTCTTGTTTTAGCTCAGATTTCGTCAATTCTTGTTTCTAAATTCATCAAAATTCTAAACCAAGCCATCAGTACCATATATAATTTTGATTTTTGGAGTTGATTTTATATTTATTTGAATGGATTTGAATTGTTTTGGATTTATTCAAATTAGGTTGGATTTTATTTATTAGATTCTGAAGTTTCAGAGGAGCCATCGTTTGAGCCCAATCAGCTTTATCAAGACTGTGAGCAAGGTGGGTCAACACTTTGTCCATTTTGCTTCCACATTTCTTTGGGATGTATGGTGCTTTAAGCTATCAAATTACATGCTTTGCTTAATTAAAACTTATATTGTCATTAGTTCATTGATAATGTCGTATTATTTTTATTTGTTTACTACCACCCATTTCTTGATTTTCAATATAATCCCTTATTGTCCTAGAATTAATGGTATACATACTAGTTGATAAGTCAGTATCTAAGTGCCATACTTAGCCTTGCTCAGATACACTATCATGTGGGCATTAAATTGCCTGGGCGTCATTTCAAATATGAAAAACTTGTGTTTGGGTAGTCGTTGGATGAAAGTGGCTGATATGTTTAAACCTACAAAAGGATTACAAAACAAAACTCAAAACTATTTTAGACTTGGGTGGATGGTACGTATGGCTGGTGCAGATAGAGCACGAGACATTGGCATGTGATGGACTCGTCCCAATTCAATTATGGACCGAATCTTATGATGATCTCCCAGGTAAATTAGTGCAACCACAAGTTATAATAGGTGTTGTCTGGCTTATTAATTTGTGTTGCCTTAGTGTTGGTTACACTACTGAGTGGAATACAGAACTATGCTGGAGAGAAGCCATTGTCCGTATGGCGCAAGAGTGGGTTTTTGATTCAGATGGACAGAACCCTTCAGCAGTGGAAACCTTAGCGGGCATAACTGCATTAGGTTGATATATTATAAAGGCTTTATGATGGTCTTCTTGATCTGCATACCTAAGGAAGCATGTGAAAGACAAGTTGAACATCTCTTATTGTTAAAGTGTATAACATCTACAGAGTGAAAATTGTTCGAACAGTAGTGCCCATGGTTATGGGTAGGTGTGGGAACTTACTTGATATAGTCTCCATGTTATAAAAACCATTTTTGGGTAGGATAAAAATGATGGGTGGATATAACCCTGGATGGATAGAAACTAATGGATATAATAAGGTAGATGGAACCATACCCTGTAAAAGGTGGATGGAACCTTCTCTATTAGTTTACAAAAATCACCTATGTTCTTAATAAATGGTTCTAGTCAAAATGCTAAGTCTCAGGATTTTCCTACTAATCAAGTATTTCAAAACAGCTTTGTGCAAATAAAATAACTCAAGCCTTCCACTGATCAACCTTGCACTATATAAGTGCATTATGTATGTTGGCTCATGAGCAAGTTATTTGTGCTCACACTCTTGCTCACTATT